>OZ023262.1:203109316-203336816 GCA_964006375.1 Tillus elongatus | reverse complement strand
CTTTTATCAAAGCAGTGAAATGGCCTTTCAGTTTCTTATAAAAGCTGCGAACCTGTTTTTGTCAGATACATCACGACGTCTTACAGGTATTATAAATTGTTCTTCCAAACCCAAATACACATGCTACTTCTTTGTAATATTGGCTTTCCAAGTTGTCTGGGATTATTCTAATAAAAAAAACCTAAAACCGTTGTTGTATGAGTGAATTTTCATTAAGTAAATTCACTATCAGAAATGTAACGATGGTGAGACTTTCGGAAAATTTTTGCAAAGGAGTGCAAATTAGGGCCTCTAGATCCCATATTGGGTTTGGATTTATATATATATATATATATATATATATATATATATATATATATATATATATATATATATATACATATACATATATATATATATATATATATATATATATATATATATATATATATATATATATATATATATATATATATATATATATATGTGTGTGTGTGTGTGTGTGTGTATGTATGTATGAGTTGTCCTGACAGGGGGAAAATTAAAAATAATCACGTAACAGGCAAATAATAAGACATGATGTAAATTTCCAAGATGTATATAAGAATTAATGCCCAAATATATTTGTATATGTATAAATGGATTTAAATAAAACAAGGTGAGAAAGATGCAATAATTGTAAATTAGATTATAAGAAGTGAAGGGTCTATGGAAAGTAAAATAAGATTCAGGTCAAAATATAATATAAAAGTGTTTGGACTTAGTGCGGAAAAAATTAAATAAATGGGACGACTTCAAAAGACTAGAAAATAAAGTAAAATGTGAATAGATGGACAGTACGAACTGTATAAATAGTTTTTAGGAAGTTTGAAATGTTGATGTTATTAAAACAAGAATATTAAGCTGTATAACCTAGAAACTATGGAACAGATTATTTCATTCAATTTAAAATGTCAAAATGACAATGCCAAGTTAAGGAATGCTGTCAAAAATAGTGTATATAAATATAAAGTATAGAGTAAGGCATTGAAAGATGTGACAAGGTTACCCCGCAAACGAAGATAGAAACAGAAAATCTTAAGAGAAATTTGGAAGGCGGCCAACACGGAAAATTTACTTGGAGACCGTCGTCATGAGAAAAGAATAAACAGGGGATAATAAAAAGCATTATTAGGAGATTCGATTTTTATCAAATTTTTTGGAAGCAGCAGAAATTTTAGGAGAAAGTGAAAAAAACAAGAAATAAAAAGTAAAACAGCGTGGGAAATGAAGTAAAGGTTCGACCAACATCAATAACAGGTTAATAGTTCAGTTTGTAGCAGCCGAAACCACGTCAGGAAGAAACCACCGGTAACAAAACAGTGAGTTTAAGCCATTCAAATATTTATGTTTTTTTTTTATGTAGTTCAAGTACTGCTTGAGAACATTATAATTTGAGGCATTAAAATTGTGACAAAAAGCGAACATAAGTGCCACCACATATTTGAAAGCAACCATTTTTAAATTGTAAGGTGCTTGTCCAGCCATCTGTTAACAGCAGACATCAATACGCACCTCATTTCCAAGAGACACCATCGACTACGCGTGAGAGTCTATAGTATAAGTTAGTTTTACCATCTGGATCTTTGTAGATAGCATAAGAGCGGTTCTATATAGAACAAACAATTTCATTTACCTAAAAACACAAAGTTCTTTCTTAAAGTCGTAAATTTAATTAGATAAATACTGATCAGATTCATTAAAAGGGGGTAATATAAAGATTCAATAGTATTAGGCATTTGTCATTTGTTTCAGTTAAATTTAATAAAGATTCTAGTTTTATATTAAGTTGAAATCCTTGCCTTATTTTTGATTTATACATATAAATATCTGGGGAAACAAATATTATTAAAAAGGGGTAACATCTTCAAACTTTAAAAAGAATAACAGATTTGCACACATAAAGTAGAGAGCAATATTATTGAAATTTTTAGATAGATATATTTGGAAGAGTAAGTATATCCATGCTATCAATTTGTTTATGTCACATGCAGCAATAAAAGACATTAGATACACCGGGGTGTAAGTCAAATACACGTTTATTTAATAAACACAATTGTACAGGTAACACCAAATTAAAATCTAAAAGAAAGATACTAACACAAAATTTACATACATATATTTAATATACACATTTTTACAATACATTTCAGAGAGTATTTTACAGAAAAGATCTAATTAAAAAACTAAAATACCTAGAAATTTACATCATACAAAAAGCACTAAACATATTTAAATTAGCTACCACATCAAGCATTACAAATAATAGCTAAAACAGTTGTTTTAAAGATACTAAAATACCAATATAATAATAAAAACCTAACATAACCTTCTATATTAATTAGCGCCAAAAAACGTGGGACTAAAACAACCCTAGATTACCTGTCTATCAATATATATATATATATATATATATATATATATATATATATATATATATATATATATATATATATATATATATATATATATATAATTGATGAGGGTAATTTGAAAGATTGTATTTTGATTGTTTAATAATATGTAACGTTTAATTTTAATTGTATTTTTGTCTAAATCTGATGTATTTTATATGTTTTGCAAATAAAATGAGTCTTTATTTAATTTTTTCTCGTTATCTGCCCACTGTTTGAACTATATGTATATTTATTTCTCAAATAATAATAATAATTCTTCCTAGGTTTATGCATACCTTTCTTTTATATTTCTCTCTAATGTAATCTTACAAGCATAAACAAAACATAACCACTGCTTAAAATACACAAAATTATTATATGTTATATATATATATATATATATATATATATATATATATATATATATATATATATATATATATATATAATTGATAAGGGTAATTTGAAAGATTGTATTTTGATTGTTTCATAATATGTAACGTTTAATTTTAATTGTATTTTTGTCTAAATCTGATGTGTTTTATATGTTTTGCAAATAAAATGAGTCTTTATTTAATTTCTATGTGTTTTACCAGATATATTAGTACTTTATACCACATATATTTTGAATTCGCCCTGCTTTAGACTCTATACTTCGTAGGATATATAGTAAGTTCTTTCTTTTAAAATCTATTCACTTATTTAATTTTTTCTCGTTATCTGCCCACTGTTTGAACTAGATGTATTATTTATTTCTCAAATAATAAAAATTCTTCGTAGGTTTATACATACCTTTCTTTTATTTCTCTCTAATGTAATCTTACAAGCATAAACAAAACATAACCACTGCTTAAAATACACAAAATTATTATATGTTTTATATATATATATATATATATATATATATATATATATATATATATATATATATATATATATATGTGACAATGATAGATATTTTCACTCATAAAAATATTTCAGAAATTTACACAGTTCCATTCATATCTAAAAAGGCTTTTTTAGTACAGAAGTTTTGATACCCGTAGCTTCTTTACTCGGTCTGCTGTTGCCAGGTGTCGGGTCCGTTGAAATTTTAGACAATCTAAACGCTTCCTTAGCAACCGCCTCTGGCGTCGTGAAAATACACAGTTGCTATGGAGGCCATCTTGTATGAAATTTCTTATTGTTCTCACCTTCCAACAATTTAATTTCGCTGGAAAAACTTCTTACTTATGTTTCTATTCCTTTTAGTGATTTTCTTTTAAAAAATGCACTAATGGGAAGATCCAGACTTTTGCATTTTGAAAAAATTTCTTCAAATGAGCGCTATTTAGGACCCCTGGAACCCAAATCCGTGGTCGGTTTCAGACTTTGTATGTTTATATATATATATATATATATATATATATATATATATATATATATATATATATATATATATATATATATATATATATATATATATATATATATATATATGTGTGTGTGTGTGTGTGTTTATATATTTATGTGTCACATCTATAACTAAAAATAATGTACCGATTTTGATAAATCTTGGTGAGTACCTTCCTTTTGCAAGTGGCTTGGATAAGTTTGTTAGCCAGGAAAATCCGCTGAGGTTTTCCCGGAAAATTTTGTGTTTTCTTTCGAAAAAAAAAATTTTTTTCCGGAATTAACAAAGTAAGAGCTAAATTTTGGTAGGTAACTTACTTATAATGATATAAACCCGCGTATGAAATTTAGTTGCCCTTACTTTGTTAATTCCGGAGATATAAATTTTTTTCGATTTTTTTCGAAAGAAAACACCAAATTTTCCGGGAAAACGGCGGCGGGTTTAGCCCCCTTACAAGCGTGAAGATTTTAGCTTGGCCGTTTGAATTTATGGTAATTCGCCAGTCCCTCCATGTTGTAACTTTATTTAGAGAATTTTGCAAAAGATTCCTGGATTCGACTATGCTTTTACGTTGAGTTGCTATCGCTGCATGGTCCGCATACATCGCCAATAAGGAACCTTATTCGCATGGTATATTGCTCACAGACAAATTATATAACGTAGGTCCCAGTATAGATCCTTAAAGTACCCCTGCGTCATTTTTTCTCAAATATGGAAGAAGTGACAGAAATGAAATTAGGTAGATGTTGTCTACTCTCGAGAAGACACAGTAAAAACCGTTAAAATTGGTTCCACACGTAACTTTTTTTCTTATAGGTATATCGCCATTTTAAAATACACTTTAAATGCCTTTTTTACTTGAACGTTGGCCTATTTTCGCGACTACGGAAAATCACCGACGCCAGGAGCAGTTTCACCTCACTATCCTGGAAATTTTGCCGACTCCCTGCCTTTTTGTAAGGAGAGTAGAGATCTTGAGCGTGCCACAACATTGCATGGACACGGGACCGACGGCTTACGCACCCTCCGTAGAGCCGAACATGCAGACATTCCACTTACTCAAATACAATGCCAGAACTTTGGTTGATGTTAATTTATTACAGCTTATACTGAACAAGTGAACGGGAAACCCTGGGAATCGAACATTGTACCCTTCGGTTCAGAGACACAAGTTCTTACCATTGGACCACCGAGACCTAATTTTAAATGTCCTGACTCGTTCTTAACAAAAAAGCCTCCTGTGTTTTTTCCCCAAATTTAATGATTTTTGGACAAAATATAACTTTCAAAATTCAATTACATAGCATAGCATAATTTGCATAGTGTAGAACTTTAATTGAACTGTAATTTATTTATTGAATCGTGCAGAGTAATCAAAGATTTTTTTGTAATTTTTAATCGAATACGCAGTTCTATGCGCCGAAATATAGACTCTTGTGTAATGGCTTAAAGGTGGTCATCTTCAACATATATTATGATTTTTATTAATTATTAATTTCAAATCCATCCTTAGTTCGTTTTCAGTAATTATTTCATTATTTTGATATCAAAATAATGATTTGTATGATTACATAATGTCAACCTATGCAAACTGTGCTATGTTATCGAATTAGAATAATTTGTTCTCCAGAAATCGTTAAAAAAATTCAGGAGACCTTTTTTTGTTAATAATGAATCAAGCTAGTGTATATGATAATAGCGATATAGCTTTAAGAAAAAAATCGCGGTGTGAAACAAGTTCTAGGGGTTGTCTTTTCCCACCACTTACAACCTTACGGAAAAACTAACAAATTGTTCACTGTATCTTCTCAATAGCAGACAACATTTACTTAATTTAATTTCTGCCACGTCTTACATATTTCAGAAAAAAATTATAAACTACTTTCTTGGCTCCCTTTCAAGGGGTCACATCTTCACAGGAGGGGGGCTTATGAGTCTTTTTATATAAAAGGTCCTCTTTAGTTTTTAACAAGGAATCCTCACCTGAATTTTTTCGCACTTACTTGTTTAAACCCTGTATATATATATATATATATATATATATATATATATATATATATATATATATATATATATATATATATATATATATATATATATATATATTATAATGTTCGTATTATTCGTGTTTTTCCATTATCCGTGTTGCCAATAGTAGCCGGGATAATCGAGAGTATACTGTATATGTAAAAAGAGTGTAATCATTTCTATGAAAATTCACTACCATAATGCACCTGCTGCGTCCAGACTTTTTAGCGAATTTTCTTTAAAAAAATTTACTAATGGGGAGATCCCGACTTTCGAATTTTGAAAAAATTTCTTCAAATGTGCGCTATTTAGGACCCCTGGAAATCAAATCCGAGGTCGGTTTCAGACTTTATATGTTTATATATATATATATATATATATATATATATATATATATATATATATATATATATATATATATATATATATATATATATATATATGTGTGTGTCACACCCTCGTTAGCCAGGAAAATCCGAGGTTTTCCCGGAAAATTTTGTGTTTTCTTTCGAAAAAAAGCGAAAAAAATGTATATCTCCGGAATTAACAAAGTAAGGGCAACCAAATTTGGTGTGCGGGTTAATATCCTTCTAGGTAAGTTACCTGCCAAAATTTAGCTGTGTAGGTCAAAAGGCAAAAAAGTTCTAGGGATTTAAAGAGAAATAAATGGGGGTTTTCCTCAAAACGTCAAAGTTGCGATTTAAAACGTCAACATCGGCAACCAAATTTCATACATGGGTTTATATCATTATAGGTAAGTAACCTACCAAAATTGAAGTCTGTAGGTTAAAGAACAAAAAAGTTACAGGCATTTAAAGAAAAATAAATTTGGGTTTTCCTCAAAACGTCAAAAGTCGAGATTTTAAACGTCAAAATTGGTAATATTTAGGCAATGAACCTGAAACTAATATGAGCTATGGAAGGAAAATGTCTCAAAAAATAATGTTTTACAAAGCCTGAAGTCTTATTTTCAATCGCCATTGTCCTTCATTTTACTAAAATGTTCCCAGAAAATTCATTTCAAATAGACACTTTCTCTGATGCTTTGGCTGTCGGTTTAGTTAAGTTGATGCTTTCGCTGTAGGTTTAGTGAAGTTTATAGTTTAACGGTCTATAATTTTGAGCTAATTTTCGTAGAACAAATTCGTTAGTGCATTTTAGCATTTTTTATCGAAATATGATTTGTTTGTAATGTTTTGCATGTTTGTAAGAAAAAATCTGGACGCAGTAAGTGCGTTTTGGTAGCAAATTTTCATTAAATCCTCCAAATTTCAATAAGTTATTTGCTATTAACGTAAGTTTTGTTGGTTAGGAAACCAACATTTAACTGTATTTTCGGAAAATTTTTGTATGAACGCAGCAGGGGCGTTTTGGTTGCGAATTTTCATTAAATGTTTTAAATTTCAATAACTCAATTAATTATTTTGATAAAATATGATACATTGTTCCTACTATATAGGTTATGCCGGTAACCAAATTGATGCCTGTTCGCATTAGAGCGATATATTTGTAATTAAAAACATTTTTATGAAAATTCACTTCCATAACGCACTTGCTGCGTCCAGAGTTTTATTTGATTCATTACGTTTTGCGTTCCCTTTGAGAGTAATTTTGGTTGATAAAGAGCTTGATATAATCTTTAATGACAGCCACAAATAATCTAAGTACAACCGTACTGTTAAAAAGTCTGGATGCAGCAAGTGCGTTATAGTAGTGAATTTTCATAAAAAATTGTTTTTATTAGCAAATATGTCTTTTTTTAACGAAGGCAGGCATCAAATTTGGTTACCGGTATAACCTATGTAGTAAAAACAATGTACCATATTTCATCAAAATAACTTTATTGTTTGAAGAAATTAAAAAAAAATCCAAAAATAAACTTAACATGTTCCCCAAAAAACTAGTCCGATTTTTCTGGCCAATGAACCTGTTCAAGCTATTTACCCACCTAGCAAGATATAATTATTCACAAAAAGCTTTCCTAAGGGCCTCCAAAAAAATTTACATAAAAATTTGCAAACATTTTTTTCAGAAAAATCCGGAAATAATTTTCTTACATTAACTTGCTAAACATTTATTACCAAAATGTCACAAAAATCTTACAAACAATGAATTCTACGGAAACACAAAAAATTTCTGCGAAAATTTGCTATTTTTTTAATAAAAAATTTGCCTAAAGAATACATAAAATTCAAATTATATACCTAATCTGTACCTAACTTTAAAAAATAGGAAATTGCAAAAAAACATTTCCAAAACTAGAGCCTGTAGGTATAGGAAGTTGATCAAATAGAAAAAATTTAGTTACGACAGCTAGAATTTTTCCAAATCCAGTCACTATTTGAGTGCGCTCTGTATACGACATCTCGATTTATTCGACAAATAATATGAAACGAAAGCCTCTCTGAATAAGTCACTTTTATGAGGCTCTCCTATCTATTGGTAAATATAATTGAAAACCTCTCTAAATGCGTAGTTTTCATGGGACTCCGTTTTGCATTGGGAAAAACGCTGTATCACAATTTTTGATATGTAATGTAAAAATGTTCGAGACGTAGCAAGAGCGTTATTGTAGTGAATTTTTATAAGAATAATATATCATTAGTGATTTAGCCTCATATTGAAAGCTGGAAAACGTTAGTTTATTTGAATAGGAACAGTAAAAAATAAGGTAAAGAAGGGCAAAAACATGATCTCTAGCATAAATATTTATACAGTAATTTGGATAGAAGGCTCAACAAAACAGTTGATAAACAGGAAATATACTCAACAGAAAATATACCAGAAAGCTGAACATAAAAAGATTTCTGTGTTTCTTGCATTGAGGGTGATTGTATGCCTGCTGAAGAGGAAGAAGAACCCCCAGGACGAAGAGGGTTTCTGCTCCTTACCCAAAAACACGGGGGTTCTCCTTCCCCTTGTCCATGCATAAAACTACCTTCAAAGCATAAAGCACGAGAAAAAATTCTTGGGAGCAACCCTCAAGAAAGTTATTGGACCTGTTCGAATATGGGTGTTGTTCGGGGTAGACAGGGTTTAAAGAAAGTATTGCTGAAAAATGTGAAAAACGAATATTTTCAAAATCCGACTAAATGTTTTCTTATCATGTCCCGCTCATATTTCCTCCCCGTCCAGCAACCTTATTAACTCTTGGTCCCTTAAGTTTCTTAGGGGTGGTTTGCACCAAATTTTTCTTATGGCTTGTGCATCCAAGAGGGGTTCTTAGCATATTTCTGTAAAGAAAAACCTCCTCCTCCAGTAAACTGTTAATTTACCGCAATTACATTCCACATTGTCGCCTATAATGTCTTTTTCAGATAATATCGAATACAGCACTAAAGTAAATAAATTTACTTGCTGTTTCACTCATTTTTTATTTTTATTTTACATATATAAGCACAAGATAAGTAAGTATAATAAAGGGGGGGGGGTCTTAATTAACATTGTGGCTACACAAACTTAAAAGTAGAGAAAAAATTTAGATCGTGTCTGTGTGCACACAAAAATTAGTAAAATAAATTAGAAAATCCTATAAAAAACAACAGTTTTACGATATTATTTTAAATAAACCAATAGACATCCGTGTCGCGGCTATTTCGTAATTCGCGAGTGTATGAATCTAGGTTTTGTCCAAAACTACACTGAAATCCGGTCGACGCCAAAAGCAAGCAGCTTTTAAATTAAGCTCGATAAGATTGGACCCTAAACAAACGTATGTATGTCTAATTTTAAGCGGGACTGTACCTGTTTGAAACGTAAAATATGAGAAATACAGAAAGTGCTATTTACTAAACTCACTAAAAAAACTTACCTGCGAAATCATCGATAATAAAAGTGATGGATCTAATAACTTATATGTCAGTATCGTTCTCATTTTTTCAGCAGGTTTTGATACTTTCAGAGAACATTGTCGCATGCTAAAGATTCAGCGCTTTTGAAAGCAAACATTGTCCCGGTATTATAAAATAAATGGGCCAGGTCTGACATCTACAAAATTGTTAGTTGATTGTACAAATGTCTCCATCTATAACATTTTGTGCTAACTAGAACAATTGTGACAACATCCTACCTGGTTCCGCACCGAGATGGCGTCTCTGTCTATGTTCTGACATGTTGCAATAATAATTGTAACTTCCATTGTTTATATTTTTATCGATCATTAATTTTAATGTCGTAGCAGTACAGGTAACATCATCTGTCTTTGTCCAACATTGTATATGTTGCATTACAGGATTTGAAGTTATGTCGAGGATTATTTTAATTTTAATTTCGAATAACATTATTTTTCTTTGATCAAAAGACTTGAAAATTGGTACAGAACCATATCTGTCTATGTCCTTTTAATTTGTAAATTTTCGTTTTAATCACTTAAAGAATTTGAGATATATTGCGTTTTAAGACATATTTTTCCATTTTTTGTTAAGAACAATTGGGCGTTAAGATCTAATGAACAAACTCATCCAAGCCATTAACAAAATAAGGGTAATTTCCAAATATAGTCCAAATCAGTGCAGTATTTTTGAGTTATCGGTTGGATCCATATATATATATATATATATATATATATATATATATATATATATATATATATATATATATATATATATATATATATATATATATATATATATATAAACATTCTAATTCGCGCTCATTTGAAGAAATTTTTCTCAAGTCTCACCATCGATACCTCTCCAAGTTGAAAAATAATCGAAATAACTTATGGACCTGTGATTGTCAACATAATTTTATAAGATGCAGATCAAAACACCCTATAAATAATACTCAGTAAGTGGTGGACGTGCCGCCACCTAGTTGCGGAACCAAGTAGTATGCTGTCACGCCAGCTCCAAATAACACAAAGTGTTAAAAAAATAGAGACTGGATACAGCTAACTAACAATTCAAAAAATTGTCAACCCTGGCCCATTTCTACCCCAATATAGGGACAAAGTATGTAAGACTCGATGCATTTTCTCAACAATTAGAACCGTAGACCGGTTTCGCTCTCATTAGAGCTCTTCAGTACGGCATACCAATTGTAGCAAAAATGCACCAACAGTAATACGGCTATCGTATAGCCAGTCTTAAAATACTCAGTAAGTGGTGGACGTGCCGCCACCTAGTTGCGGAACCAAGTAGTATGCTGTCACGCCAGCTCCAAATAACACAAAGTGTTAAAAAAGATTTTTTTAACACTTTGTGTTATTTGGAGCAAATAAATTTTATAATATTTTCTGTATGTTGTATAATAACCTATATGGTAAGCTTTACAGTAAAAATGCACCACCCTGTATATATCTAAACAAGTAAAAACAGAAATTGACCCCGGAGGCACCTAGTTCGCGCTCGTTTGGAGAAATACTTTAAAAATTTTAAAGTCGCAGTCTTCCCAAGAACGATTTTTTCTACGAAAATTCGTGAAAAAGTATTGACTATTAAACCACAAACTGAAACTACTGCCAAAAAAGAGGTCTATTTGAAATAAATTTTCTGCAAATATTTTAGTAAAATGAAGGACAATGATGGTTGAAGGTGTAACTTAAGACTTTGTAAAACACTTTATTATGACAGTTGGTTTACATAGCCCGTATTTGTTTCAGGTTCTCCGTCTAGAAGTTGCAAGTTTTGACGTTCCAAATCGCGACTAACATTTTAAGAAGAAAAACTATAAAATTATGTAATTTGTCTGTTATTTCTTGGCCGTTTTTGCGTCAAGAAAACCTAATCTTTGTCTGTATTATACAGGGCTTTCATTAATTCCCGAACCCCACGTGACCGGATTCTGTCTATCTCTTAGTGGAATATGATTTTATGAGTTGGCAGTCCAAAAAGTAACCAAAAAAATCACTAGACTAGGGGCCCTCAAGTTACTAAATCAATGGACAATTGACAGTTCAGTCCATTGGCGCTCAATTCCTTTTGACGGTTATTTTGTATGTATATTGTGCATTTTTCAAGTTCGACCAGTGTTTACCTTCTTCAAATAATTTTCTATCAGTTGGACAATAAAAATAAACAGTTTTTATTAAAAGCTGGCATTTTCATTTCGTTTTTACGTAAGTTAAAAGTGTAGGTATGTTAAGGTTATGTTTTTCACGATATTCAACATCGCATGGAACGAAGCCCTACCAAATCTGTTCGTCGGTAATCTGCCCAAACAGGTACATATTTGTTCAATGTTACACAATACACATTCCCAAGACCGTAAGTTAGAAGTTTAAATAATCGGACTTCAATTTGTTTACGTACATTACAAAATTTTAATATCTATACAAAATAAAAGTAATATTTTATTGTTTTTAATTTATTTTTATAACAATCAATAACAGTAAACCATACATGAACAGACTTGCTGTTAAAAATACTAAATAATAAACACATTTAGGACATTTACTGTTTCACCTTATTATAATTTTTATATTTTTTATGAAACCCCAAAGGAAATATGAGACAACACTGGCATTTCAGGGATTTCGTTAATTCAGGTTGTACAACCGTGTATGCCGGGCTGTCTAACTTAAGCGGTCACGTGGGGTTCGGGAATTAATGAAAGCCCTGTACAATAGATCTTGTTATCCACACAAAATATTTTGGTTTTGTGATTTCTCTGATTGTCAGTGCCACCCTTTTTTTTAGATGTCTATAATTTTTTTTCCTTTCAGGGTAAGTTTAATAGTGTAAACCAAAGTATCAAATTTGGTTACCATAGCTTTGTTATTTTTGGAGATGATTTTTTTCCCGAAATAAAACCCAAAATATTCCAGGAAAAACTGGTCCGATTTCCTGGCTACCGAACTTATCCAAGCCACTTGCAAAAGGAAGGCACCTACCAAATTTTATCCAAATCGATCTATTACTTTTTGAGTTATCGGTGTGATAACAGATCTCGTCATTAGTGAATTTTTTAAAGAAAATTCACTAAAAATTATAGTAGGTAAGTTTATAATACAGTCTTTTACCGGTATCTATGTCTATGATGCAACAGTAGCACTTAAAACGAGAATGTTGTTAGGTGGAACTGACAAGCATGGTAACAAAAGCTTGTAAAAGCAGTCATTGTTGTTCACGTATTCGGAAAACCTTCGCGCAACATGCTCCGTACGTAATTTGAATGCATCGTTCATCTTCTATAGGGTAATTGGAACATCGTTGAATGTCATTATACCATCCAGTGTCAAAAGCGCCTGGCTGCATACCTATAGTATAGAAGCACGCTCTGAAAATATATCTACATTTAATCTCTAACATGAAATTGGCCTCCATTGTCGGCTTTAAGCTTAATCTCGCCTATAATGATATTATGCAGAAAGTACAACAATGCACCTAGATCGTTATTAAGGGGTCCTTAATAATAATTTCGCTCCGATAATATATGCAAGCTGCAAGTATCGGAAATTGTTCATTAATCTGAACATCTTTTATATTAATTTTAAAAAATGGTTATTCAAGCGAGTACCCTTGGTACATATATATATATATATATATATATATATATATATATATATATATATATATATATATATATATATATATATATATATATATATATATATATATATATATTATTATTATTATTATTTATTCATTGATAAAAATTATACAGTATGCCTATACAATAAGGCTGAGACTTGTGCTGTAGATTTGCATAATTTCAAAATTCTGGACGCAGAAAGTGCGTTATGATAGTGAATTTTCATAAAAATGTTTTTAATAACAAATATGTGTGTTTTTTTAAGAAAGCATGCATCAAATTTGGTTACCAGTATAACCTATATAGTAAAAACAATGTGCCATGTTTCATCAAAATAACTTTATTGTGTGAAAATGTACCAAAATTTCCAAAAGTAAACTTAAAGTGTTCCCGAAAAAACACGTTTCTTGGTCAACCTTATAGGTTAATAGCAAATTGAGCTGTTCAAATATGAAACATTTGATCAAAATTAGCTACCATAACGCACTTGCTGCGTCCAGAATTTCTTTTCTTACAAACATGCATTATATTTCGATGGAAAATGCAAAAATGCAATAACATAAGGCGTTAGATTAAAAAAAAAGGAAATTTCTATCACCAACGACTTATGGGCCAGCCTGTGATTGTAGAAATATTATTTTAAGATGTAGCTCAAGACACCCTATAATTAATATATACAAAAATTTTTCATATCTTATATAATAACGGATATATTGAGCTTTATTGATTTTTTACGAAAATTCGACAAAAATTATATATCAATAAACGATAAACTCTATAGGTAAGGCTACTGCCAAGCATCAGAGAAAGGGTCTATTTGAAATGAATTTTCTGGAAACATTTTAGTAAAATGAAGGACAATGACGGTGGAAACTAAGACTTCAGGGTTTGTAAAACATTCTTCTTGAGACATTTTATTTCTATAGCCCGTATTATATTCAAGGTATTTGCCTAAATGTTGCCAATTTTGACATTTTAAATCGCCACTTTGACGTTTTGAGGAAAACCCCAATTTATTTTTCTTTAAATGCCTATAACTTTTTTGTCTTTTGACCTACATAGCTAAATTTTGGTAGGTGACTTACCTATAATGATGTAGATCTGCGTACCAAATTTGGTACGGAGATATAATTTTTTTTCGAAAGAAAACACAAAATTTTCCGGGAAAACCAGGGCAGATTTTTCTGGATAACGAACTTATCCAAGCCATTTGCGAAAGGAATTTTTTCACCAAATTTAATCAAAATCGGCCCATTATTTTTTGAGTTATCGGTGTGATACATATATATATATATATATATATATATATATATATATATATATATATATATATATATATATATATATATATATATATATATATATATAAACATATAAAAATTGAAACTGACCCCGGATATGTTTTCTGGGGGGCCTAATTAGCGCTCATTTGAAGAAATTTTTTCAAAATTCAAAAGTCGGGATCTCCTCATTAGTGAATTTTTTTTAAGAAAATTCACTAAAAGTTATATCTAAAGTAATGTGACAATTATATATCAAATTCAGCAAACTTCAAATTTTGACAAACCAGGTAGAAAAAAATTCTTCACTTTTATTTCTTCAATCTAATGCTTCACCCATTGCCTTCATTTATGATAGATCTAAACCACTTCAATACACCATCTTAACTATCACTCTATCTCCACATACCATATTTTTGCCAAAATTATTAATTTTATATAAGATCAAAACTGACATTAAACGTCAATCATTATTGCTAAATGTATATATATATATATATATATATATATATATATATATATATATATATATATATATATATATATATATATATATATATATATATATATATATATATATATACATACAGGGTGTATACATTTATGAGTACTGAAAATTTGTTTGCGGGGGTTTCCAAAGATGCTCTATTTAATGGAAATAATTTCCAAAATGGCGGACTTCCGGTTACACCGTAAATAGATATAAACATCGTTATTTCAAATAGAACAGCCTGTATATTATTGCATTTTTAGAATACTCATCTAATTTTAGGTTAAAAGTTGTTAGGGTATACTCTCCTTATCTTCAACCATTTTCGAGTTATGTTAATTTATTTGAGAATTCTGTTCAAGGGGAGGCTGATTTATGAAGGTGATTTCGTGTCGTGCTGGGATGCTGAAAATTATTAAATTTGTCAGACACGTTCCAAGGCCATTAAGCTTGGACATGATTGTTAGGAAAAATTGTTTCATATACATGGTGTTTTGTAGGTTGTATTAGAATTTGGTGTGCTTTAAACTATAATAACTCATTTATTTCAAATAGAACACCCTGTATGTTATCTCCTCACTAAATAAAGCAGATAATTCTCTTTCAAACTCTGTTAGCATTCCCTATACCTAAAGTTGATAATCGTCGAGATATTTTCGGTTTACCAAAAAAAAATTAATATTTATGAAATTTCAACAAATAACAGAGAATAACCAAAAGTATTGAAAGTTGAAAACGATTATGACTAGTTAAGAACCTCCTGATTGATATTGTTCAAATTGTGCACCATTCGCACTAATACATCGCTCTAAGCGTATTACAACTCATTCACTTGTTGTACGCCGTACTTCTGCGGGATAAATATTATCCAAACAATTACGGACTATATCTTCAAGTTCTTCGCTAGTGTACTGGAGTCGCATAAACATCTGATTTCAATTTACCCCATAGGTAAAAATCCAGAGGAGTGAGGTCGGGCGACCATGGGGCCAATTGTATGTTCCGCCGCGTCCCATCCACCTCTGTCCGAATTCATCATTTAAAAAGCTCCTCACCTGTGCTGAATAATGCGCAAGAGCCCCATCTAGTTAATACCAACAATTGACAAACGCAGTAAGTGGTAAATTGTCCAAGAAATCAGAGACAGTGGTTCGCAACATCTCTAGGGTATTGCACAGCTGTCAGATTATTATCGTAAATGCAGTACGATATTTTATCATCCATAAGAAGTAAATAAACAAGTTGAATCTGAATTTTCTCTGAAAACAGCGTACTCTTTTGACATGTGGATTGTTTTGAGCCCAGTAGTGAATATTATGTCTGTTAAATATTCCTTCATGGGAATTCTTTGTTTCGTCGGTCCAAATTATGCTTTTCAGAAATAAAGGATCATTTCGGTGTCTTTCAAGGAGAGTGTGACAAAATTCAATTCGGTGGGCTGGCTCGTTCGGTTCCAGAGCTTGTACACTTACAAATTTATAATTATGCATCTTATGCTTGGACAATATTGTCTGTATGGAGGAGCGTGATATGTTCATGTTATGTTCAGCTGAACGTATTGAGGCCTTTGGATGAGCTTGGAAATACGACAACACAGAAATTTGTGTTTCTCCGTCTTCTGTTACTGGAACTGATCTTGATGTTTGTTTAATCGTGCAACTTCCCGTTCTCAAGAAATTGGTTTCATAACGTCTGAATTTCAACGCAGTCATTGGCGAGGACTCGGGATACCTATCATTAAACAGCCGACATGTTCTGATGACCACTCTGTTCCACTCTCCATGAAAATAAAATACATTCAGCAATTGTTCGTTTGAATAGCTGGCATTATCCATTATAACGTAAAATTCCTATTAATTCAGAGAACAAAGATAAAATAACTCACGTTGTGAATGACAGAAATATAAAACTGACAATAAACATAAAAATGTCAAACATCACGTAGCACTCTTAGAACTCATACAGATTTTAGACATACTCCTAAATTTGTCTTTTTTTTTGTAAACCGCAAATATCTCGACAATTATAAACTTTAGGTATAGAGAATTCTAATACACTTTGAAAGAGAATTATCTGTTCTATTCAATGAGAAGATAATATATAGGGTTTTCTATTTGAAATAAATAAGTTATTCTAGTTTAAAGCACATCAAATTCTAATACATCCTACAAAACACCCTGTATATGAAACAATTTTTTCTCACAATCATGTCGAAGCTTAATGGCTTTGGAATGTGTCTGACAAATTTAAAAAATTTCAGCATCCTAACACAACACGAAATCACTTTCATTAAGTCAGCCTCCCCTTGAACAGAATTCTCAAATAAATTGACATAACTCGAAAACAGTTGAAGAGAGCATACCCTAATAACTTTTAACCTAAAATTAGATGGGTATTCTAGAAATGAAATAATATACATTGTGTTCTATTTGAAATAACGATGTTTATATCTATTTACGGTTGTTGGTTATTGTTTGCAAAAAGTGGATGGGTTGACTAAAACAACACCATCCAAGCAATTAATAAGGAAAAATACCTGCCATATTTATAATTCGACAGGTACATTCGCTTTGTAAATAATTATTTGTTTCTGAAAAACATTTGTAACTTTAATGAAATTTGTAACACATTTTTTAAGGCACTTGCAGTACTTACATATTTTTATAATTCGACAGGTACATTCCCTTTGTAAATCATTTATTTTTTCTGAGAAACGTTTGTAAGTTAAATGAAATTTCTAACACAATTTTTTAAAGGTACTTGCCATACTTACATATTAAATCTAAGACCAAATTTGAATTTAGTAGCTCCATATAAAATATAAATTTTTTCAAATAATCGCCAACTGGGACTCTAAAACCGATCTCCAAGGTCCATTTAAATTTAAAGAATTAGTTTTAATAATATATCTTACTAATAGTGTACAATTCTTATGAAAATTCACTACCATAACGTACTTGCTGCGTCTAGACTGTTTTTACTTCATCTTATTGCTCATTTAAATGTCTTTCAAAATTGTTAACACTTCCCTATACATATCTCTTACCATTTCTGAGATATGTCGATTTTTCTGTTATATTTTGGTGCAGACACCAGATATCTGGTCATAATTAGTTGCCTATGACTGAAAATGTCAAAAACAGGGTGAAATTCAACTGACACTTCCTATAGTCGGGTTCCAAAATAGACGATATGACTTATGTCTAAAATCGCTCACAATTCTGAAATATCGTTGTGTATAATTGCAATAAGTTTGCCGTTACATATCGGCAGAAGAAGTTTGCTCATAGTAGAAAAAGCCTGGACGCAGAAAGTCCGTTATGGTAGTGAATTTTCATAGAAATAATCTGGCACTAAATATTTTATTATAACTTTTTTTTCTTGTAACATAGAAATCTAAATTTTGGTGTTTGGTTTATATTTTATATCATAAACCTAACTACCAAATTTGGTTATCATAGCTTTTTTATTTTTTGCGATAATCTTTTTTGATTAAAACTCAAAATTTTTCCGGAAAACCTCCTCCGATTTTTCTGCCTAACGAACTCATCCAAGCCATTTACAAAGGGAAGGCACATGCTAAATTTTATCAAAATCGGTCTATTTTTTGAGTTATCGATGTGATATATATATATATATATATATATATATATATATATATATATATATATATATATATATATATATATATATATATATATATATATAAACATATAAAAATTGAAACTGACCCCGGATATGGGTTCTAGGGGTCCTAGTTCGCGCTTATTTGCAAAAAAAATTTTCAAAATTTAAAAGTCGGGATCTTCCTATTAGTGAATACGAAAATTCAATAATAATGATATGGACTATTTAACTCTCAACAAGGTAAACGTGTTTATACGGAGCTGCAACGGTAAATTACGAACAATGTCTATGAAGCGGTGGCGAAGTAATCTGGCCTTAACATATACTTCGCTCACAGAGGAGAAAGTATAGAATCCATTTTAATTCACAGCCCATAGGCGTTGATATCCTACGATCTTCTGTTTATAAAAATTAGTCCATTTCAATTGAAACACTTTAAACTCTTTAAAGACTTGAATGGGGCTGCAGTGTAGCTACAGTCGATCTATCCGCTTTTTTATTTTATAACACCTATATCTGGGGTTGTATTGTATTTCCACGAAACTGCTAGGTTCAGTTGTGAACGGTGTCAACATCCTCAGAATTTGAACTGCCCTATGAAGGAGCGGGTAGTATAGTATTTTCGCGTGTTTGGATTAAAGAGGTTGTACAGTATAGCGTTCTATTTTAATTGCTAGCAGTTATAAGTGGTGTATGTGAATATATATTGGACTTTCGAATAGACACTAGTAGTAGTGTTGAACGAATTATTTTTAAAAAATTGATAGAGAATATTATATCCCTATAAAAATAAATGTCTCCGCCTATGAAATCCCTTTTATAGCTCGGTTCGGTAGAGATGCGTCGATTCTTATATGTTGGAACCAGACTTTCATTGTAGCTGCTTGTTGTCAACGTTTTGAGATATATAGATTTTTCTGTTACATTATGTTAAACCTATATCACTTATCTAAAATCTTCGCTTATCTAAAATCCTCACTTTTTTTAATATGGTTTTATCTTATGCATTAAATTCAACAAATTTTGCGGTGGTGGTAAAATAAATATGCATTAGTAAAAAAACAACACGAACAAGAATATTAATTTTATAAACTTTTAACAAAAATAATAAATAGCAAAGGTAAAAATAAATCATAGGTATGTAGAAGCTTATAGGAAATTTTCAATCTGTCTCCCATTCCTCTCGAGACATTTCAAAATTCTCGAATTTACTTCCTGTGAAGTTGCTTTCCTTATTTCGTGTAGATCTAGTCCTTGAAAGGCCTCGACGATCCGTTGATTGAGTTCATCGCGTGTCCTCACTGGAGTAGCATCGACTTTACTATTTATCCTGCCCCCACAGATAAAAATCACACGGTGTTAGACCTGGTGATCTTGGCGGCCATCTGCAGGGGCAGTTGCGGCCTATCAATCGGTCTTCAAACATCCTATTTAGTTCCTGATATACTTCACTTGAGCAATGAGAGGAAGTCCCGTCTAGTTGATACCAGCAACTAAATAATGTATTGACTGGCAGATTTTCAATAAAATCTGTTACTATGTTTCTAAGAATCTCCAACAAATACCTCTCAGACTTTAAGTTTCCGTCATAAATTTAATAACAAACCATATTGTCACAAATTAAGGAAAAAACATTGAAGCTGAATTTGTTTTGAAAATTTCGATATATCGTTAAATGAGAGTTCTCTCTAGCCCGTTGTTGCGATTGACAATACCCTCTCTATCAAACCTAGACTCGTCTTTCCATATAATTTTTTCAAAAATGAAGGATCTTTTTGAATCTCTATTAACAAATCTTCACAGAGGTTTATCTTTTATTGGTAGTCACTAGCGTGGAGCTCTTGTACGAGCTGAAGTGAGAAATTATGCATATTTTACTTTCTCAATATTCTGCCTATTGCCCAGTTAGATAAACCCAAATCTTGAGACCCACTTCTTAACGCACTTTGTGGATATGCTTCAAAATATGCAAGAACTATAATTTCATTCATTTCATTGTAATCTATTTTGAAACCTTTAACAACGCGTTGTGTCGGTATTATTCCATGACTTGACCACTTACTTTTAATTCTGATGAATTTTGTTATATTAATTGGAGCCAAATGAGGGAATCCGTTGTTAAATGTTCGAACTGTTCTCTCAACTATTCTGGTACATTCACCATATATTGAAAACAAATTGAAAACATCATCTGCAGAATAACGAAAATAAAAAGTATTGTTATCCATATTATTTTACCACTTTTGATGACAAAACGTTCACAACAAGCAGCTACAATGAAATCGCCTAGGAGGTTTCAGTTGAATTTCACTCTGTTTTTGACATTTTCAGTCAAAGGCAACTACGTATGACCAGATATCTGATGTATGCGCCAAAATATCACAGAAAAATCGATATATCTCAGAAATGATAAGAGATTGGTATAGGGAAACTTTCAAATAGATTTAAATGGCCAATAAGATGAGGTAAAAGAATATAGGGTGTTTGTTCTATTTGAAATATTCAAGTTATGAATGAAAGAGGTTGTTCAAGTTGGACGCTTAGTATAGAACAATAATATGTATAAGTTCTTGAAGATGTTATCCACCGCTTGCTTAGAACTAAGCTTTTTTAGCTTACTCACTAAGGTAGAATCGCCGATCTTGTTTAATAACTGAGATATGTCTTACCAAACATATTAGTGACATTTTAAAAATTTTCGAAAGAATTGAAATAACTTGAAAACATCACATTTTTCACATATGGTGTCTTTATAAAATTTATTCTGGAATTCGATGCGAAATCTAAAACTGCAATAATATATAGGGCATTCTCTTTAAAATAACAATATTACACGGTACTTCCGGTATAACCGGAAGTACCATGTACTTCAAAGTAATTTACTTTGCTTCCGCATAACCGCTTATCGCCAAACCCAAATTTTCTCTTTCGAATTCGGACTAGAAGGTCATAAACTTCTAATGAACACGACTCGCCAAACACCTGTATATATATATATATATATATATATATATATATATATATATATATATATATATATATATATATATATATATATATATATATATATATATATATATATATATATATATATATATATATATATATATATATATATATATATATATATATATATATATATATATATAGAAGACAGATGTTCCAAAAGTCGTAAATCAAACGTAGGCTAGCTCAAGCCCTTTCAGAAAAACCCTTACATGATCCTATCAATAAGTTTACGGTTTTCAGGATATTGACAGTTGTATGAAGAAAAAAATATAATTGTCTAATTTTAAGGTATTTTTTTTGACAAGTAATACAAAATAAAGCTTTTTCAATGCGTCATTTCCATGGGGCACCGCTTTCTATTAATAAAAACGCCATGTCACAATTTCTAATATGTGTTTAAAATATGTGCCAAAAACGTGAAAAGTTGCACAACAGTTGAAATAACTCAAAAACGATGAACGATATCAAACATGCATTCGATGAAAAACAGAAAAATGGAAAAACATAAGGGGTATTCCATTAAAAAAAGAAAGTGTGTGTCATGAACCACTTATGGGCCAGCCTGTGATTTTCAAAATAGATTTATAAGATGCAGCTCGAGGGACCCTATAATTAACGTATATACGTTTTCCTCATATCTTTTATAAAAACGGATATATTGAGCTTTACCGTAGAAATGCATTACCCTGTATATGTGTAAAGAGACAAAAACTGAAACTGACCCCGTATATGGGTTTTGTGGGTTCCAGTTCGGGCTCATTTGAAGAAATCTTTTTAAAATTCATAAGTCACGGTCTTCTCAATAACGAATTTTTCTACGAAAATTTGCTGAAGTATAGACTATTAAACCATAAACTCTATAGCTAAAACTACTGCCGAAGCATCAGAAAGAGTGTCTATTTGAAATGGATTTTCCGAAAATATTTTAGTAAAATGAAGTACATGATGGTTGAAGCTGAAACTTAAGGCTTTGCAAAACACACTTATTCCTACATATCTTTTATATAATCCGTATTTGTTTCAAATTCGTTGCCTGAAAATTGCAAATTTTGACGTTTCAAATCGCGACTTTGACGTTTTAAGAAGAAAAATTATAAAGTTTTTAAAATATTTTTTCTGCTACTTCTTTACCTTTTTGCGTCAAAAAAACTTAACCTTTGTATTTAATATTCAATTCGGTTTGTTAATTACATACATTTTTTTGTTCTTGTGCTTTCCTCTGATCATCAGTTGCACCCAAATTTTTTTTCTGAAAATGCCTATAACTCTTTTTCTTTCTATTAACTTAGAGATCTGAATTTGGGCATCTAGGGTAGCTCACCATGATTCATGTAGGGATCATGTTTAAGCTTTTTTTAGTTTCCTATTCAATTCTAGTAACCTATGTGATTATTTAGCGAATTTTCGAAGATAAATATTAAAATATTTAAAATAACTTTCCTACAAAAAAAGATAGTTTGGAACCATCATCAACTTTGTTTTTTCATATGGGCGCCATATTGGATTTTTACGGTTTTGAAAAGCCCCTGTTTTTGCCTTTACAAATATGTATCCCTTTTAGTGAAAAAAGTTAGGTTATGGGTTGAAAAACGAAAAAAATATGATTTTGTTATGAATTTGGCAACGTCGCACGATGAAACACTCACACTTAAGGTGATTCTACTGCATTTAATCTCTTAACTACAATTTATAACAACATATTCTTATAAGTAATAGTTTCTCCTACATTATTTTTTTTTCTTTCTTTTTTGTATTAAAATTTCAAAAAGTGTAATTTCTGTGTTTTCAAAAGATTTCCACATAGGAGAAACTATTACTTATAAGTATATGTTGTTATTAATTGTAGTTAAGAGATTAAATGCAGTAGAATCACCTTAAGTGTGAGTGTTTCATCGTGCGACGTTGCCAAATTCGTAACAAAATCATATTTTTTTCGTTTTTCAACCCATAGCCTAACTTTTTTCACAAATAGTGATACATATTTCTAAAGGAAAAAACAGGGGCTTTTCAAAACCGTAAAAATCCAATATGTAGTTAATAAATTGTTTTGATAAATGTCAAATATAACACTTTCAAGTGACAGTCCTAAGACTTGAGAAATAACTTCCACTGGTTCAAATTTCCTTGAAAAGTAGAAAACATTTTATTTATATATTAGGTATATAATTTGAATTTTATGTATTTTTTGTAGCTGTCAGTTTTGGCACAAATTTTTTGTTTTCGTAGAAATCATTTCTTCTAAGATTTTTGTAATTGTAATAAGTAATTAATGTTTAATGAATTATTTTTAAAAAAGTTTTCGGATACTCGTGAAAAAGTCTGCAAACTTTTTATGCAAAATTGTACACGTTAATCATAGGGTGTCTTGAGCTGCATCTAATAAAATTATTCTGAAAATGACAGATGGCCCACAAGTTGTTTTCTTTTTTTTAACCGAACATTGCATTTTTCATCGCATTATAATATGTGTTTGTGAAGAAAAAAATTGATAGCGTTCTTCGTTTTCGAATTATTTCAATTATTTTGAAATTTTTGGCACATATCAAAAATTATTATGATACGGCAGTTTTGCCACTATATTCGAGGTCACACAGTCATCACACCCACGTATCGTTTGGCACTACAACTCCGCAAACTGGGACGAAATGCGGGATTACTTTTCCTCATTTCCATGGGCGTCTGTCTGCTTCTCTTATCCTGACCCCTCTGATATCTCACAAAACATCACCGAAATTATCCAAGCTGGCATGGAATTATTTATCCCACGTACACAGAAAACCTCTTCAGCCACTCAAAAGCCCTGGTTCTCTAAATGCTGTGACAAGGCCAGACTTGAAAAGGTCAAAGCTCACAAAACGCTTCTACACAATCCCAGTCAAGAAAATCGTCAAGCATTTAACGACGCAAGAAACCGCTATGTCCACATTCTTTCTGAGGCAAAAAACTCGTTTAATAACCACATCAAAAACAAAGTCCTCTTAAGCTCCAACGGCGGCAAACCCTTCTGGACTCTTGCTAAATCTATTGCGAATAATTTCTGCAAAAGCACGTTCCCACCTCTTGTCTCAGGGGATGAAATTGTTTCTACTGCCCTGGGCAAGGATGAACTTTTTGCTTCGTTGTTCGCCGGCAATTCTACTCTCAACCCACCTCCAAATGTTCAACCACCAACAGTCCCCAATGTCGCGCATAAAATAACGGATATCATTTTCAAAACTAAAAAGGTACGAAAGAAAGCTCTCTTCTCTTAATACCAGGAAAGCCTCTGGCCTTGACGAGATCCCAGCAATTGTTCTCAAAAAATGCGCACCAGAGCTTGCTCCTGTCCTGACTCGTCTGTTTCAGATATCTTATAATAAAGGCATATTCCCTAGTAACTGGAAAATTGCTCGAGTACAACCCATCCCCAAGAAAGGATCCAAAGCGCTTCCCAGCAACTACAGGCCCATTTCTCTCCTTTCAGTCGTTTCTAAAGTGATGGAAAAGTATATAAACACCGAATTACTAAAATTTCTTGAAAAACACAGTCTAATCCACGACAGGCAGTATGGATTCCGTCAGCGCAGATCGACTGCCGACCTCCTTTCCTTTGTCACCCATTCTTGGAACAAGTCTATGGAACAACACGGTGAATCCCAGATTGTTGGTCTAGACATATCCAAAGCATTCGACCAGGTCTGGGACGCAGCACGGCTTAATAAACTTCCGGCCTATGGCCTACCACCAAAACTCTGTATGTGGACAGCAAATTTCCTCTCCAACAGGAGCATATCTGTTGTTGTGGATGGCCATTCCTCTAAACTGTATCCAATTAATGCAGGAGTTCCTCAAGGTTCAGCTTTAGCCCCTACTTTGTTTCTTCTCCACATCAATGACCTGCTCTCGAGCACAACCAACCCAGTTCACAGCTACGCGGACGACAGCACCCTCCATTCAAATATACAATATTCTAAGCCTGTCTCTTTAGCCCAATTAGATGAGGATCGCAGACTCATGGAGGGTTCTGTCTCCGTGGATCTCCAAAAAATATTAGACTGGGGAAGTAGAAATCTTGTACAATTCAATCCCACCAAAACTAAGTCTTGCTTTCTTTCTCACAAGAGATACACCAGCACTAGATCCATCACAATGAACAACCAAGTTATTCAAAGTAATGAGTCCTTTTCTCTTGTTGGCATTTCTGTGGATCGAAATCTTAATTGGCACCAACATGTCACATCAATTGCAGAAGCGGCTGCTTAGAAATTGGGTTTCCTCTTCCGGGCTCGCAAATACTTTTCACCAGCTAATCTCTATACCTTATATACTTCACAAATAAGGCAAACCTCGAATACTGCTCCCACATCTGGGGTGCCGCTGCCGCTTCTACACTCGCTATCCTGGACTCCATTCAAAAGCGAGCTATACGTCTCATCGGTGACCCTACCCTCACCCAAAGGCTGCCATCCCTTGCCCACGGACGTGCCGTTGGTGACCTCTCTCTCTTTTATAGATATCTGCACGGGCACTGCTCAGAGGAGCTTTCCTCCATAGTTCCCCCACCTGCTGCCCCCAACAGATCCACCAGGGGAACAGAGCGAATGCACCCTTTTACTGTCCAGGTCACCAGACATAAAACATCTTGTTATGCCCGACTTAGAGTTGTACTTCAATTGAACTTCATAAAGTTAAATTTATTTACTTGAAGTTACAGTACAACGATATATATATTAAAATTTAAATAATATAAAAATTACAATAAAATACATATGAGTAATCTAATACCATTAAGGCTGGATGGCAAAGACTAACTGTTGAATATTAATGTTCGACATATATTTATAGACTATTAATTGCTGATCAATTTCCCCTCGGTAATGTCGCTGCACTTCAACCGGACGCTGAGTCGACGGAAAAGCCGGTGTAGCGCAACGTACCCATATGTGCTGACAGTAGCCTTGGTGTGTGTAGTATACCGGGTGGTGCAACCATAACTCCTCCGGGGCCAGATAGAAAATTTAGGGAAGCTAAATTTTCAAAGTGATATTCTCCAGGGGGATTTCTTCCATGGGGCATCTTTGTTGTTGTTGGTTGGTGTTGGATCTTGGTTCTTTGGTTGGTTTTCTTAGTCTCCATAAAGCATAGACTGCTATCAGGGCAACAATCACGTACAACAGGATGGTCCAGATGCTAGTAGACAGGCTTACTTTCGGATGTTGAACTGCATTCAATAATGACCGTTGATGTTGTAGTTGATGCTTTGTTTTTTGTAATTCATCCAGATCTATTGATTCTAATTTGATTGGGGCTGTATTTACTACCTCTTGTAGCTGAAAGTTGGTAAGCTTCAACTTGGGTAGTTGGATGTGGTAGGTAGATACTATCTCATTGTGAGATGGGGAGAACATTTGCTTATTTACTGTCATTTGACATCCTTCGGGGATTTGAACCAAATAGCTTCCTTCTAGATTTGTGGTTTCTTGTCGGCTACGGCATCGTTGGTGTGCTGTACTTTCACGGGGGAATACCATTATCCATTTGTTTGCACTTATCTTCTGGCTCTTCATCTGCTGTATGTTGACTGGGTGGTGTTCGCAAGATTCGTATCTGGTGGTGAACTTGACCAATTGGACTTCACAAGGGCTGCTATTACTGATCTGATTCATCGTTTGACCTCTGCATAAGTAGTCTCCAGGGCTGACTTCTTGGCATAGTGTGTTTTGTAAGTTATAGCTTTCATCGTTAAGGGCTAGGTATTTGGATTGAGGGATGATGACGGTATAATTTTGACTAGGACCTTGTTTCACAGGAAATGCATAAAGGTGGTAATAGTTATAATGTTTAGATTCTACTAATGGAATTTCAATAGCAAACACTAAAGTATAATTTTTGTAGTAACACTTAATTATTGACACCTCCTCGTATAAAGCTACATTATTTGCATCAAGCTTATAGGGGAGATTGGTTACAAAACTCTCAATTCTTTTAAGTTCTATTAGTAAGTCTTCAGGTTCTAATATGGATGGATGCATTGTTTCTAATCTTGCAAAAGTTATTGCGTTAACTAATGTGCTTAAAATGCTTTTAATATTAATGATTTCTGTAATCAATTGTATATACACCATCTGCAGACGCATTATGTGTTCGTTATTAATTTTTTCCTGTTCGAAACCTAAAGTGATCAACTGCAAACGTTCCTCAATTTTGTTTTGGTTTAAAATGACCGAGGATATGGTTTTATCAAATTTTTCTATGGCCTGTTCTGTTAACATGATTTGATTATCAACTATTGTTTTAATTTTGTCTTGATTTGATGTTAATTGAGAAATTGCCGTATCATAACGTTCTGCATCGTCTGCGTCCATGTTGCCTGTTAAGGTCTTTATGATTGTACCTACAGCATTAACTAGTCCTCTTTTATTACGATTATTATTAGAGGGTATAATTTGGTTAAATATTTTTTGTGTCTCCACAATTTGATGGGAAAGGATATTTTGGTAATTTTGTATCTCGTTTTGATAAAGATTAGAATGTGTGGAATTGTGAATAATGTCATGGATATCTTGGGACTGTTTATCTATGGAACGAAACCCATTGAGAAGTGGTGTTAAAGGGATTACTCGAATAATGGTCCATTTGTCAATGGAATTTTGCATTTTGCCCATGTTAATTGATAATAGTCCGGGGTTGTCATTGATATTGTCTAATGTTATTCTTTGTCCTTGGGTTTGGATAAGGAAGATGGACCTGAAACATTAGGTCGTTTTAGATTTCGTAAATGACGTTTAGACAATTTTTTGTTTTTTCTTAAAGTCATTATATTTTTGTCAGATATGCTTACAACCTCGTAGGGGCCGTCAAATTTAGGGTTATTCTTGTTTCGTTTGTCTACTTTTGTATATACATGTGTTTGATCTCTAAATAAGTCGGTATCATTGGTTCTATTATTAGCGTTAGAAATGGAGCGAAGCTTATTTTTCTCTATTAATTCTTTCACCTTTTTATATAATATTTTTAATTTATTTTTGTGCGATATTAGATAATCTTGTAATAGCTTTTCATGATCATTTATATCGAAAATATCCCTATTAGAGGTGTGTCCAAAGGTTATTTCTAAGGGGGTGTGATTTGTAGATGTACGTATAGTTGAGTTGTATGCCAGAAGGGCGTAGTTCATTAAATATTTTATGGGGTCTTTAGTGTACGTTTGTCGTAATATTCGAACGTGTTCAATTAGTGTTGAGTGTAGTCTTTCAATGGGACCGTTAGAATTTGGATTTTTAGGTGTAGTAAAATGAATTTTAATTTTGTGAAGCTCTAAAAGATTTTGGATGATTTCCGTTCGAAATTCGGTTCCACTGTCCATAATGATGTGTTCGGGTGTGCCATAGTACGTAAAATACTGTATGAATGCATTAGCAGTTTCTACCGGATTCTTACTACTTATAGGTATTGCTGTCCCTAATTTTGAGAAAGTATCAATGATTGTTAAGAATACTTGATTTTCTATTATAAAGGTGTCAGCATGTATAACCTGAAAGGGTTTACTAGGGGTGTCTGTTAGCATTAAGGGTATATTGGGTGGATTTCTATCGTACTTGGCTCGCTTGCAAATTTCACATTCATTAATATAAGCCGTTATTTTTTCACGCATTTTTTGAAAGTAATACTTGTTGGATATTTGTTTTATAGTTTCTATTATACCTCTATGGTTAGTTTTTCCCTCGTGATAATTTCTAATTACCTCGTTAATCTCTTCATCGTCGGCTAAGGGCAGACGATGCTTGGGGCAACTGATAATAATGGGTGCATTGTTGTTAAATATTTCCACATACACTGAACAGAAATCTTGGTATAATTTTTCTGTTTCGAAATTAAAGTAATACCTTTTGCCTATCGTAGTATATTCCTTTAGAAAATTTATGATTGCTTGTCGATTATCATTTCTCGGGATTTGCACCAAATATTTAATTTGATTGTTAACCTTTAGTTGTTTTACTGGTCTTGGATTATTATGTACGGGAGATATATAATATTGGTTTAGTTGTTTTTCTATAGGAATATCTGATATCTGAATACCTATTTTTGGTTCTACATTTACTTGTGAATGATCACTGTCTCGTAAGTCGTTATTTTGTTCAAGTGTTGTTTTGTCTGTTCGGCTTATAGGTGGAATAGTGTTTCTTGAGGTGCTAGGAATTTCTACTGGAATAAAAGAGAGTTCTGGAGGGCTCATTGGCGGAATATATTCGGGTTCAGTTGGTTGCACAACGTCATCAAAATTTGGGGTGTTGAGCTGCCTTTGTAAATCTTGGAGAGGTCTTTCGTCCTCATCAAAATTATTAGCGATTGATGAAATTTCTGCATCCTCTAAAGCATGAACTTGGATGCGGGACAAGGAATCTGCGTTGCAGTTTAGAGACCCTTTTTTATAAATTATTTCATAGTCATATTCCTCGAGTTTTAAACGCCAACGTGTTAATTTTGAATTGGGTTCCTTTAGTTGCATAAGCCATACTAAAGGCCTGTGGTCAGTATATATATAGAACTTACGACCATAAAGATAGGGGCGGAAGTATTTGGTGGCCCAAACAATAGAAAGAAGTTCCCGTTCAATGGTGGAGTATCTCTGCTCTGTTTCATTGAGGGTACGAGAAGCATAACTAATAGGTTTATCATTACCTACTGACCCTTGAGAAAGGACAGCTCCAAGTGCTACATTGGAAGCATCCGTAGTGAGTATAAAGGGTTTTGTGAAATCAGGGTATTGTAATACGGGGTCATTCATTAATATATTTTTGCATGTTTCGAAAGCTTCTATAAAACTACTATCATGAACTATAGTTGCATTTTTTTTTAAGCATCGAGTCAATGGTTTTGTTAATTTACCGAAGTCTTTAATAAATTTTCGGTAGTACCCTACAAGACCTAGAAATCCTTTGATCTCTTTTCTTGTTTTAGGTATGGGGAATTCTCTTACAGCCTTTACTTTATCAGGATTTGGTTTCACGCCTTCGGACGTGATAATGTGCCCGAGGTAGGCTACTTCCTTTTTTAAAAATTCACTCTTGTCAAGCTGTATTTTTAAATTAGCCTTTCTTAACCTTTCGAATACATTTGTCAACCTTTCTATGTGTTCTTGCAAAGAAGTACTGAAAATTATGTCATCAAGGTAGGTAAAACATTTTTCATTTTGAATACCCCTAAGGATATTATCCATAGCCCTTTGAAAGGTACTAGGCGCTCCCTTCAACCCGAATGGCATACGCCTGTACATATAGTGCCCCCCTTCAGAGCTGAAGGCAGTTTTTTCCATATCTTCAGGATTCATTTCAATTTGATGATATCCTGAGGCTAAGTCTAAAGTGGTATAATACTGGCTACGACCTAATTTATCCAATATTTCCGAAATATTGGGTAAGGGATACTTATCACCAATAGTTTGTTCATTAAGACGTCTATAGTCTATGACCATGCGAAATTTTTGTTTGCCACTGGCATCTGATTTTTTGTTAACAATCAGGACAGGGCTATTCCACGGGCTGGAAGATGGCTGAATAATTTTTTGTCTTAACAAGTCGTCAATTTGTCTTTTGACTTCTTGCTTTTGAGCTTCAGGTAATCGATATGGCTTAACAAATACTGGGTTAGGATTAGATAACCTAATACTATGTTTAACTTGATTAGAAAATGATAATGGGACACCTTCGCAATAAAATATATCTCTGTACTCGTAACATAAGTTTTCTATCATGTCTCGTTCTTCGTCATTAGTGTGATCAAGTCTTAATCTGTTTAAATTTTGAATTTGTAATTTGTCAATTTCATTAGCAGTACCATCTATGTTTTCTAAGTCGATATCTTTGTTATGATGAATGGAATTTAATTCGTTAGTTGAAACAGGTTCTGCATAAATAGCTTTATGTATAATCAGCTGTACGGGATTTTCATTACTATTCACTATAGAGGTTATAGCCTGGCCATTTGAAACTGTCACGATAGATGCAGGAATAATTACACCTGACTCGAGTTTTATATTATTTATTATGCCTATGTTGGAACTACAGTCTATAGGAAGTTTGACTATTGTTTCACATCTCGCAGGCAGTATTATGTTATTTAATTCTTGTGGTTTCGAGTTACATTCGCGATGTATGTCGTCGTCACATGGTATATACAAGGGAATGCATGTATGCTTCGTTACCAATTTCCTATTATAAAAATCTATTTTAGCTCCCAGTTGTTGGAGAAGGTCAGTACCAATTAACCCATGATATTGATTATTAATGTTAAATACATAGAATTTAAATTTAGCTCTGCCTGTTTTAAATATACTTGGTAGAGGAATTTTTAGAATTTCATTATGAATACTGGTTTGGTGAACAGATTTAATTTGAAATTTTTCATGCTCTATAAATTTGGAATAAAAATTATGGGCAATATTTTCACATAACAGCGATTTCATCGAACCGGTGTCAAGCATAAGTCGCATTTGAAATGAGGGGTTGATTTCGACCAGTATATAAGGCAATTTAGGGTGGTTTACAGAATTTATCTGTACTATATTTTTTTGTTTAGTTCGATAACCTGAATAAAATTTTGTTCGATGTTATCTGTTTGTTCAAAAGCTGCTTCAGGTCTAGTTTCTTCTTCGTACGTTTCATGATTCGTTTCGTCAAAGTAACGAGCGTCATCTTCAGGAATTGTATAAGAGTGTGTTTCTGAAGGATAATTTTCATAAGATTCGTCATAAACAGGGTTGTCTGATTTAAATTCATGTTGAACCTCTTGATGGTATAATTGGGTAGGTGATGACTGTGCGTTAGGCCCGTTAGGACCTCTCGGATGAGTATTGAAATTTCTAGATGACGTTTCCATAGGTTCGGGCTGGAAATGTTGTCTAAAATTTGGATTGGGACGTGTATGTATCGAGGAATTTTTTGCAGATACCTCCATAGGTGTTGGCCTATAGTTTGGTCTGAAATTTGGATTTGGTCTGAATACGTTTTGTGTCAGCTGTTGTGGGGGCGGATTACGTAAATTTAAGGGCTTTCTGTATGTGGGTTGGTTATGGAATTGTCGGGGGTGCGTAAAATGCGGAACGTTATTTCTATTATTTTGCTGATTCTGTACGTATTGAGGTTGTTTATTTGGTACATTTGAGTTTTTAAAATTTGTGGATTGATTGTGGAGATATTTCATTTGTTTTTCTCCATATTGAAAATTCTCTTCTTCCAGAACAAGCGACATAGCGTGTTCTAGATTAGTCGGGTTTTGTAGCCTAACTGCTAACCCTAGTTGACCACTCAAACCATGTAAATAGGTTTTCAGTGCCACTTTATCGTAAAATTCATTTTTAATTAAACGAAATGCTTCGTTTGCAGTTGTTAGTCTTACTTTTGAAGCTAAAAGACTACGTGAGTCTTGTATTCTCATACCGAATTGGTATGGGGTTTCTCTAGGGTCTGGCTTTAAGAGCAAGAGGTCCCTAGCTAAACAGTCTTCGTCTCTCTGGTCGCCGAAGTATTGTTGCAATAATTGTTTAATACGAGGCCAATTTGTGGCATCTTCCCTACTACCTATCAATGTTCTAGCTCTACCTTCTAATTTACTTATTACTATTCTAAGCATCCATTGGTTATTTGGATTGTCATCATTTGTTCTATCAACAAATGAAGTGAGAAAATTTTCACACGCATTAATGTGATAATTTTGTAATTGATTTGCCATAATTTGATTGTTATTTGAGCTTATTGTATTTTTCTCTGTTACTATAAGTTTGGGAGGTGCTAAATTTATTTTTACTTTATTATTAAAATTGTCAACTGTCTCTGTTTCAGAGTCTGACATTAATTTATTAATCAATAATTTAAATTTGGGTAAAATTTTAATTAATATTTCCCGTAATATTTGCTTCTAACTTTAATCGATTTTAGATTAAGGTAGGACAAGGAATTCAAAGGAACAATGAAAGCACTTACGCCAATGTGAAGATGAAGACGATTTCTGTTCTTCTTTGCTTCAGCATCATAAGATACAGCGAATAAGGCAGACAACTTCGTAGGCAGAAGTTCCGTATCAAACCTTATTTGCTCTTATGATCGCTCGCGCACTCACTGTATTTTTAATTGAAAGTTACTTAAATTATTTTTATCAACTTGGACGATGCTGTTCTTTGTTGACTTTGAAGCTGGTTCTGAGTTTTTAACGATAAAAATCGAAGTGCGGACTTTTGCGATTTTTGTCAAAAGGGCACTAAACTCATACTAACGACTGCGCCACTTAGAGTTGTACTTCAATTGAACTTCATAAAGTTAAATTTATTTACTTGAAGTTACAGTACAACGATATATATATTAAAATTTAAATAATATAAAAATTACAATAAAATACATATGAGTAATCTAATACCATTAAGGCTGGATGGCAAAGACTAACTGTTGAATATTAATGTTCGACATATATTTATAGACTATTAATTGCTGATCAATTTCCCCTCGGTAATGTCGCTGCACTTCAACCGGACGCTGAGTCGACGGAAAAGCCGGTGTAGCGCAACGTACCCATATGTGCTGACAGTAGCCTTGGTATGTGTAGTATACCGGGTGGTGCAACCATAACTCCCGCTCTTTTGTCCCGAGGACTTCCAAGTTGTGGAATTCCTTGCCGGCACATGTTTTTCCTTCTCCTCCGAATCTCCAAACCTTCAAGTCCAGAATTAACAAGCTGCCTCTTTCTTCCTTGTCAACACCCACGGTACGATAGTATTTAGGCTGTAAGCCCTCGTGGTGTGTTGTTGAAATTAATATATATATATATATATATATATATATATATATATATATATATATATATATATATATATATATATATATATATATATATATATAGCGGAATCCCATGAAAATGGCGCATTCAGAGAGGTTTTCGTTTGTATTATTCGTCAAAAAAATCCACATGCCTTATACAGTGCACTCTCAAATAGTGACTGAATGTGAAAGAATTCAAACTGCCGTAACTATTTTTTTTTAATAGGAGAACCTGTATTTTGTAATTCAGAAGTGAAGGGCATGCCCCCTGCTTAAAAGTATTAACATTTCCTATTCCTAGAGACGTTCGTTTTGGAAATATTTATATTTATAATCGCTCACCATGATTCATGTAGGGATCATGTTTAAGCTTTTTTTTCAGTTTCCTATTCAATTCTAATAACCTATGTGATTATTTAGCGAATTTTCGAAGATGAATATTTAAATATTTAAAATAACTTTCCTACAAAAAAGATAAGAAATAATTAATTTGATAAGATTATATAGGTTTATATTTTCAATATATATATATATATATATATATATATATATATATATATATATATATATATAAGTAGTAATTAAATTGTTTTAATAAATGTCAAATAAAACTCTAAAGTGACAGTCCTAAGACTTGAGAAATAACTTCCACTGGTTAAAATTTCCTTGAAAAGTAGAAAACATTTTAATTATATATTAGGTATATAATTTGAATTTTATGTATTTTTTGTAGCTGTCAGTTTTGGCACAGGTTTTTTTGTTTCCGTAAAAATCATTTTTTATAAGATTTTTGTGAATGTTTGGTAATTAGTAATTAATGTTTAATGAATTATTTAAAAAAGTTTTCGGACTCTCGTGAAAAAGTCTGCAAATTTATGCAAAAAATTTGTTTGGAAATTTTGCCAAAAAGCTTTTTGTGAATAATTATATCTTGGCAGGTGGAAAAATAGCTAGAAGACGTTCGTTGGCTAGTAATATCAGACCAGTTTCTTCAGGAACATTTTAATTTTATTTTTGAAAAATTGTTGTACTTTTTCAAACAATAAAGTCGTTTTGATGAATTATTGTACATTGTTTCTACTTTATAGGTTATACTGATTACCAAATTTGATGGGTGCTTTCGTTAAAAAAGACATATTTGCTATTGAAAACATTTGAATGAAAATTCACTACCATTACGCACTTGCTGCGTCCGGACTTTATGTCTAATTCTAAGATAAAAAGATTAGATAAATTTAAAGATCTAACTGATCTGCGTAAAATGTCGTTCTAAGTTATGCATAAAAATATTCATTTAATTTTATGGCCCATGATCTTTAGATTCAGCTTTGCCTAATGTCTTGTAGATCTATTATCTCTACCTGGAAAGATCGTCTATTTCTAAAAACTTCTTTAAGGATATTGGGATTTTAAATATTTACTTTTGAAATTCTTACTGGTATTTTCTATCTGTATTGTGTAAATACCATATTAACTTTCTGCCTGAACAAAGAGCATGCCATTATTCTTTTCATAATTACTGAAGCCGTCATTTAAAGAGCATTAGTCTCAACTGGGTTTATAATAATCACGTTTTCACTTTAAATTCTACCTACAATAATTACCTGTAACCTACTGGTACATCCCTCCCTTTTTCTTTAAATAGGGGGTAACTTTTGCAGTAGTTCAGTTAGAAGCAAGCATTCGTACAGTATATTTCAGTTTTGTAATAAATAAAGTGATATGATCTTGTGCCTGTAAATTCTTAAGTTAGACTCAAACGTGTTTGTGAGAAAAATTGTGCGTGTTAATTTTCCAAAAAGAGAACTTCGAAAAAAGTGTAATTTCCATAATATCTACTGTGGTTTAAATAAAGATGTCAACAGCAGTGAACACTTCTACGTTGCCCCACAACGTTACAACAACAAATCCACAAATAATGCCAATGTGTTCTCTCCAACCAACGCAGGCCGGTCCTCCGCCCATGACATCCTCAGAAGTAATTGCTTTTTACAAAGACTGTTTAAGTCCGTACGAGCACAAAGAAATATTAAACTATGAAGAAATTTATTACTTTGGATCCAGTGCGAACCACAAAGTGCCCGGTATTAAAGGGACAGGTTTCAATTATGGATTTGATGATTGCAAGGGGTTTTACAGTTGGTCTCAAGGAGACCATATAGCTTATAGATACGAATTGTTGTCATTCCTCGGAAAAGGCGCTTCCGCGCAAGTATTGAGGGCATATGATCATAAGCAGAAGAAATTCGTCGCTATAAAGATGACTCGTAATAACAAACGTCAACATAGGCGAGCGCTAAGGGAAACAGTATTACTTGAAATTTTACGCGACACAGACAAATGCAATAGGATAACAATGTCTCACATGCTGGAGTATTTTGAATTCAGGAATCATATCTGTATTACCTTCGACGTACTTTCAATTGATCTCCGTGAGCTGATCAACGAAACCGCACGTCAAGGTTTTAGCATTCCGGTAGTAGCAAAATTTTGCTGGCAGTTATTGCTGTGTTTGTCACCACTCCATTCATTAGGAATAGTACACCGTGACCTTAAGGTCAAGAATATTGTCTTGGAAAGAAAAAGCAGCTATGACATTAAGGTAATAGATTTTGGGTTATCTTGTTTTGAAGCAGAGATAACTAATACTGTTGTTGGAACCAGATTTTATCTCGCACCTGAGATTATTCTAGGAATTGATTACGGGAGGCCCGTTGATATGTGGGCACTGGGGTGTACGTTAGCCGAATTGTTTATCGGAATACCTCTATTTCACGGTGAGAGCGAACTTGACCAATTTGCATCCACAATAGAGGTTTTAGGCATGCCACCGGAAAAACTCTTGACCAACGAAGAGCGATGCGATAAATTTTTTATTGATCGTAAAATTCCCAAATATTGCTCATATGAAAAAACTGAAGATACCGTAATACTAAGAGGTAGTTACAATCAAAGAGGCACTTACAGAAATACGCCTGGATCAAGGGAACTAAAGGCCGCCTTGAAAAATTGTGACGATGAACACTTCGTAAATTTCATAAAGGAATGTTTGCAGTGGGATCCCGACGTCCGCATCACCGCAAAGGAAGCAATGGTCCATCCGTGGATGAAAGGTTACTTGAAAAGTGTAAATCAAGCATCATAAACTTTATTATATTTATAACACAGGACTCTTATTTATTAAAGTTTTGTAAGTATTTCTTTTGGAAAGTAACTTTATGTATATTTACCATTTTATATGACTTATTTTGAATAAAGTTCAAAATGTTAACCAGTGTCTTAATGTTTGTAATAAACGGAACAATCCCAACTTGTGTAGTAGCAACCTTAATGTTTGTAAAAACCAGTGTGTCTAAAAAAGTCTGGACGCAGGAAGTGCACTATGGTAGCACATTTTCATAGAATTGTTCTAATGTTAAATATGTTGATTTTTTTAAGACAGCAAATTTAGTAGATAGTATAACCTTTATAGTACACAGGACTCTTATTCATTAAAGATTTGTAAGTATTTCTTTTGGAAAGTAACTTTATGTATATTTACCATTTTATATGACTTATTTTGAATAAAGTTCAAAATGTTAACCAGTGTCTTAATGTTTGTAATAAAGGGAACAATCCCAACTTGTGTAGTAGCAACCTTAATGTTTGTAAAAACCAGTGTGTCTAAAAAGTCTGGACGCAGGAAGTGCACTATGGTAGCACATTTTCATAGAATTGTTCTAATGTTAATTATGTTGATTTTTTTAAGACAGCAAATTTAGTAGATAGTATAACCTTTATAGTAGAAACAAATGTCCCATATTTTATCAAAATAAATTTTTTTAGATAAAGTACAAACATTTCCCAAACATAAATTTAAAATTTTCCTGAAAAAACTGGTCTGACTTTTCTGACCAACGAACATATCCAGCAATTTACACAAAAACTACACCAGCCAAGATATAATTATTCGCAGAAAGCTTTTTGACAGAAATTTAAAAAATATCCATTTTTTACAAAGCTTGGCTAAGTCATCTTACACAAAAATTATATAATCACCTTTCTACGAAAATCTTTCACACGAAAATTTGCTAAACAAACTTCTTTCACGAAAGTTAAAAAACATTTTTTTACGTGAATTCGCACATTTTTTTAGACAATTTCTATACGAAAATCTGCTGAAGAAAACAAATACAATTAAAATGATATACCTAATCTGTAATTTAAATTAAAAAGAACGAATACCTGAACCAGTGGAAGTAAAGAAAAATTGAAAATTTAGTTTGTAGTTTACTTTTTATATCGTAAATCTACGTACCAAATTTAGCTATTATACATTTTTTATTTTCTGAGATAAAAAATGTTTCGAATGAAAACTCAAAATTTTCCCGGAAAACCACGTCCGATTTTCCTGACTAACGAACTTGTCCAACCCATTTACAAAACGAAGGTACATGCCAAATTTTATCAAAATCCGCTCATTATTTTTTGAGTTATTGGTGTGATACATACATACATACATATATATATATATATATATATATATATATATATATATATATATATATATATATATATATATATATATATATATATATACATATATAAACAAATAAAAATTAAAACTGACCCCGGATATGGGTTCTCGGGGTCCTAGTTCGCGCCCATTTGCAAAAAAAAAAAATTTCACAATTTAAAAGTCAGGATCTCCCCATAGGTGATTTTTTTCTACGAAAATTCACTAAAATGTAAGCGGAAAAACACTCATATTTTCATACCACAAGTTGTCAGAAATAAGAACGTTATTTAAGTCTGTAAATTTAAAGCTTCATTTATAACAACAATTTATCAAAGTACTTATATATTATGAAAACGTAAATGCATATAGATAATCCTAAGAAATTAATTGCTTCTTACCTTTTTTATACGAAAGTAAATAAAAAAAAAATAATATTTTTCTTCAAAAATGAAGAAATCCCATAATCTGATCGCTTAATAGACTTAAATAAAAAAATTAAAAAACAAATTTTAAACTGATCCTACATCAATCTATGCGATTATGAAACTAGAGTTTTTTAGGTGTAGGGAATGCATGCTTACTTCTGTAACATAAAATACAGGCTATTCCATTTGAAAAAATTGGGTTACGGAAATTTGATTTTTTTTCAAATTCAGCCATTATTTGAGAGCGCCTGTATATGGCATCTCGATTTTTTCCACTAATAATATAAACAAAAACCGCCCTGAATAATTTATGATCATGGGTTTCCGATTTCTTTTGGTAAAAACGCCGTATCACAATTTTTGATGTGCCAAGAATGTAAAAATTTGCAAAACAATTCAAATAACTGGAAAAAGACTAATTATATCAATTTTCATCATTGAATGCGAGTGGAAGTGTAGTATCGGTAACAGATTTCAAAAAAAAATTTGCTTAAACGTCTTAAAAAGTATCAAAACATATAGAAAAAAAGTCTAGACGGCGCAAGTGCATTATGGAAGTGAATTTTCCTAAAAAGGGTTTTAATAACAAATACAAGCAGGCCTCAATCTGATTACTGGTATAGCCTATGTAGTAGAAACAATGTACCATATTTTATCAAAATTACTTATTGTTTGAAAATGTACAAAAATGTTCCGAAAAGAAACTTAAAATGTTGGTTAATTGCAAATTGAGTAATTTAAATTTGTAGGATTCAATGAAAATTTGCTACCAAAACGCACTTACTGCGTCTCGATTTTTTCTTACAAACATGCATCATATTTCGATAAAAAATGCAAAAATGCATTAACAAAGTTGTTTTACGAAAATTAGCTAAAAGTTATAAACCGTTAAACCATAAACTTAACTAAACATACAGCCAAAGCATCAACTTACCTAAACCTACAGCCAAAGCATCAGAGAAAGGGTCTATTTGAAATGAATTTTATGTAAATATTTTAGTAAAATGAAGGCCAATGACGGTTGAAGCTGAAACTTAAGGGTTCGTAGAACACTCTTCTTACAACATTTTCTTTTCGTAATCCGTATTTTTTTCACGTTCTTTGTTTTAACATTGCAAATTTTACGTTTTAAATCGCGACTTTGTCGTTTTGAGGAAAACTCCATATTTTTTTTTCTTTAACTGCCCATACCTTTTTATCTTTAAACCTACAGACCTTGGTACATCGTTCACTCTTTATAATACAAACACTTGTACTAACTTTGGTTGCCCTTACTTTATTATTTCCGGACATATAGATTTTTTCGAAAGAAAACACAAAATTTTCCGGGAAATCCTGGTCCCATTTTCCTGGCTAACGAACTTATCCAAGCACTTGCAAAAGGAAGGTACTCACCAAATTTGCTCAAAATCAACCCATTATTTTATGAGTATATATATATATATATATATATATATATATATATATATATATATATATATATATATATATATATATATATATATATATATATATAAAGATAAAAATTGAAACTGACCACGGATATGTGTTCTAGGGGGCCTAGTTAGCGCTCATTTGAACAATTTTTTTTTTTAATTCAAAAGTCGGGATCTCCTCATTAGTGAATTTTTTTAAGAAAATTCACTTACCTGATTTGGAATCGAAAATTTTTTTGTCTGTATGTCTACCTGTTAGTAGCCACGATAACTTTAGAACGAATTGAGATATCGTCTTCAAATTTGGTAGAGTTAGCACCCGACAAACGAACGGTTAGGACTGCTCTTGTGTAAAATCACTCCAGGGATAAATGGGGGGTGATTTGTTTAAAATTCAGATATATTTTCGTATTAAATTTAGTAATATAAAGTTTTAGGCTTTCTTTATTAGAAAACATTTTATATGCTGAAATTAAATTAAGGATAGAATGTGTGGAGGTGGAATAACGGTGACAGAAATTTCGAAGTTTTTTTTTTGGCTAGAACGGCCAACAACTCTTAAAACATATAGATAACTTGATTCTGGAACCACATTTTTTTTGTCTGTTCGTCTGTCATATTTTCTTTTTGGTCACGTCCTAGACCCTAAATTCATTTCATGAGAATGTCTTTCTGAGGAGAGTAAATTATCACAGATATGTGGAAGTTATGAATTAATTTGCGGCACTATTTTACATGGAAATTCGCCAAAAGTTAGAGACTATTAAACCATAAACTCTATAACTGAAACCGCTGCGAAAGTATCACAGAAAAGGTGTATTTGCCATCAATATTTTGCATATATTTTGGTAAAATGAAAGGCAATAATGGTTGAACTTAAAACTTAACGCTTTATAAAATACACCCCCTGTGACAATTTTTCTACATACTTCGTATTTGTTTCCGGTTAAAAGTTGCCAATTTTGACGTTTCAAATCGCGACTTGACGTTTTAAGAAAAAAAACTTAAATCTTCGAAGTATTTTTTTTATATTTCTTGACTCTTGCGGAAAAAAATTAATCTTTGTGTGTGATATACAATAAATTTTGGTATCCACACAAAATAGTATGGTCTTTTGCGTGACAGTGACCAGTGACATCCATTTTTTTTTCTTTAAATGACTATTACTTTTTAGTGGTTTATTTTAAATCACTAATAAGGAGATCCCGCCCGTTGAAATTTGAAAAAAATTCTTCAAATAAGGGCGAACTAGGCCCCCTAGAACACATATCCAGAGTGAGTTTCAGTTTTTTATAGGTTTATGTATGTATATATATATATATATATATATATATATATATATATATATATATATATATATATATATATATATATATATATATATATACGGGCTATATAGAGAAAATGTCGCAAGAAGTGTATTTAAGAAGTCCCTAAGTGTCAGCGTCAACTGTCAGGGTCGTTAATTTATTTTACTCAAATGTTTACAGAAAATTCTTTTCAAATAGACCTTTATCTGATGCTTTAGCAGTAGTTTTCATTATAGAGTTTTGGTTTAATTGTTTATAATTTTTAGCAGATGTTCGTAGAAGAAATTCGCCTATGATGAGACGGCAACTTTTGAATTTAAAAAAGATTTTTTCAAATGAGCGCGAACTAGGTCCACTAGGACCCATATCCGGGGTTAGTTTCAGTTTTTATCTGTTTACATATATTTATATATATATATATATATATATATATATATATATATATATATATATATATATATATATATATATATATATATATGTAGAGTGTAAAACTACGGTAAACCTCAATATTACTGTTATTAGTCAGGATACGAGAAACAATTGTATATGTTAATTATAGGATATCTTGAGCTGCTTCATATACAAATTATTTCGACAATCACAGGTGGCCCATAACTCGTTGGCGATAAAAATTTTCTTTTTTTAAATCGAATACCCCTCGTATTATTACATTTTGCCATTTTTCATCGAATTGTAATGCATATTTGTTTTCGGGTTATTTTAATTGTTGGCTTACATCAAAAATTGTGATACGGCAGAAATTACAATAGCAATCGGAGTCTCATGCAAAGGGCGCATTCAGCGAGGTTTTTGTGTATATTATTTTATGAAAAAATCGAGATGTCCTATATAGTCCACTCTCAAATAGTGACTGAATAGAAAAAAAATCAAACTGTGGTAACACAATTGTTTCAAATAGAACAGCCTGCATTTTGCGTTTCAGAACTGAAGGGCATCATAATTTAATGTTTGATAAGTTACTTTAAAAAATGCTTACGGATTTTCGTTAAAAATTGGTTGTAAATTTTTATGCAAAAACTTTGTTGGGAGTTTTGTCGAAAAGCTTATTTGATAAAATATGCTACATCGTTTCTGCTATATAGTGTATACTGGTAACCAAATTTGATGCCTCCTTTCGTTAAAAAAGATATATTTATTGTTACAAGCTTTTTTATGAAAATTCACTACCATAACGCACTTGCCGCGTCCAAACTTTTTCCTTTTAACATAGAGATCTAAATCTTGATATATGGTTCGTTACAGGTTAAACTTTGACGTTTTAAAAAAAAACTGAAATTTTCAAAGTAGGAGATCTCAATCTTGGTAGATTGTTTACGTTTAGTGAATTTTTATAGAAAAATTCACGAATGGGGACTGTTGAATGTATACAAAATTTGTTTTGTTTTAATGAGCGCTAACTGGCACCCCTAGAGCCCACATCCGGGATCAGTTTCAATTTGTATATATATATATATATATATATATATATATATATATATATATATATATATATATATATATATATATATATATATATATATATATATATATATATATATATATATATATATATATATATATATATATATATATATATATATATATATATATATATATATATATATATATATATATATATATATATATATATATATATATATATATATATATATATACGGCCGATTTTGATGAAATTTCGAAGGTACCATCCTTTTGTGAGTGGCTTGGACAAGTTCGTAAGCCAGAAAATCGGCCCACTATTTCCTGGAAAATTTTTGTATCACCGAAAATAACAAAGGTATGGCAACCAAATTTGGCACACTGGTTTATATTATAAAAAGTATATTGTATGTATGTTACAGACACAGATTAAATTTTTAGGCTCAAAAAAGTCAAGAAATACCAGAAACATTACTTTGAAATGTGTATTGTTTTTCTTTTAAAAACATCAACGTCGCGATTTGAAACGTCAAAACAAACAATACGGGTTATGTAAAGAATGTGTAGCAAGAAGTCTCAGCTTCAACCGTCATTGAACTTTAGTTAGAGTTTTGTCGAAAAGCTTATTTGATGAAATATTGTGCATTGTTTCTGCTATACAGTGTATACTGGTAACCAAATTTGATGCCTACTTTTATTGAAAAATGTCTGGACGCAGCAAGTGCGTTATGTTTTAAAAAGCCGTAAGTCTCAGCTTCAACCGTCATTGAACTTTAGTTAGAGTTTTGTCGAAAAGCTTATTTGATGAAATATTGTACATTCTTTCTGCTATACAGTGTATACTGGTAACCAAATTTGACGCCTACTTTTATTTTAAAATGTCTGGACGCAGCAAGTGCGTTATGGTAGTGAATTTTCATAGAAATGATCAGGCACAAAATATTTTTTATAACTTTTTTTTCCTTTAACATAGAAATATAAATTTTGGTATATAGTTTCCTTCTAATATCATACACTTAAGTACCAAATTTGGTTACCATGGCTTTTCTATTTTCGGAGATATATTTTTTTCCGAAATAAAACCCTAATTTTTTCTGTAAAACCTGGTTTGATATTCCTGGCTAACTAACTTATCCAAGCCACTTACAAAATAAAGAAACATGCTAAATTTGATCAAAATCGGTCCATTATTTTTTTAGTTATCGGTGTGATACATACATATGCGTGGGTGCGTGCGTACGTGTTTGCGTGTGTGTGCACGCGCGCGTATGCCTCTTGACAATTCTGCATGTATGACCGTGTATGTGTGTTGGGGTCCGTATTATTGTGTGCTATTCTGTTTTATTAGTGAATTTTCTTTAAAAAAATTCACTAATGAGGAGATCCCGACTTTTGAATTTTGAAAAAATTTCTTCAAATGAGCGCTATTTAGGCCCCCTAGAACACATATCCGGGGTCAGTTTAAATTTTTATATGTTTATATATATATATATATATATATATATATATATATATATATATATATATATATATATATATATATATATATATATATATATATATATATATATATATATATGTATATGTATGTATATATATATATATATATATATATATATATATATATATATATGTATGTATCACACCGATAACTCAAAAAATAATGGGCCGATTTTGATTAAATTTGGTGAATTCCTTCCTTTTGCAAATGGCTTGGATAAGTTAGTTAGTCAGGAAAATCGTCTTAGGTTTTCCCGGAAAATTTTGTGTTTTCTTTCAAAAGAAAATTATATCTCCGGAATTAACAAAGTGAGGGCAACTTGGCAATTTGGTACGCTGGTTTATATCATTATAGGTAAGCTACCTACCAAAATTTAGCTCTGTAGGTCAAAAGACACAAAGTTATGGGCATTTAAAGGAAAATAAATTGGGGTTTTCCTCAAAATGTCAAAGTGACAATTTAAAACGTCAAAATTCGCAACATTTAGGCAAAGAACTTGAATCTAATACGGGCTATGGAAAGAAAGTGTCTTAAGAAGAATGTTTTACAAACCCTGAAGTCTTAGTTTCAACCGTCATTGTCCTTCATTTTACTAAAATATTTCCAAAAAATTCATTTCAAATAGACCCTTTCTCTGATGTTTGGCAGTAGCCTTAGCTGTAGAGTTTATCGTTTAATGGTATATAATTTTTGTCGAATTTTCGTAAAAAAATTAATAAAGTTCAATATATCCGTTATTATACAAGATATGAAAAAATATTGTATACATTAATTATACGGTGTCTTGAGCTACATCTTAAAAAATTATTGCTACAATCACAGGATGGCCCATAAGTCGTTGGTGATACAAATAATATTTTTTTAGTCGAAAACGCCTTTATTTCAGTTTATCGGTCGGTTTGATACTTGATAGTACTACCGAAAATTAATATCACAATGGTGTATTCTGTAGAAGAAAGAGTTGAAATAATTACTCTTTTTTTCAAAAACGACGACTGTGCCAACCGTACCGCAAATTTGTTTAATGAACGACATCCGAACAGACATGTTAACAGAAAATAAAATACATTTTGGAGTTCGTTGCAAAGTTTCGACAAAGTGGTTCAGTAGCCAACAAAAAACGGGATCCTGTACGTGAATTTCCGGTTAGAAATGAGACTACTGAGATTGAAGTTTTAGGACAAATTTCTGCAGACCCAACTTTGAGAACGAGAAAATTGGCCACTGTTTCAAACATCAAGAGAAGAACTATTCAGCGAATATTGAAGCATCATAAACTTCACCCGTATAAAATTCATCTTGTAAAACAACTTAATGAAGATGATTTTGATCGGCGGCTGGAGTTTTGTGAACTTATGACTGCACGAATAGCTGATAACGGGAACTTTCTGTTCAATATCTGTTTTTCAGACGAGTGTACGTTTTTATTAAACTCTACAGTCAATCGTCATAATTGTCGTTATTGGGCAGATAATAATCCAATAAATTTTCACGAAGTTCACACTCAAACTCCACAGAAATTTAATGTATGAACTGGCATTTTTACCCTCTACTAATTGACAGTATTGAAAATGATGATCTCCAGCAAGAAAATCAATTAGTGTTTCAACAAGATAAAGCTCCTCCGCATTTTTCACAGTGTGTTAGGGAGTTTTTGAACAGATAGTTTCCAAAGCAATAGATTGGACGTTGAGGTGCTATTGGGTGGCCCCCTAGATCACCGGATTTAACTCCTTTAGACTTCTTTCTATAGGGCCATAATTTTCGCATTAGAACCGGAGTCTCTGGAAGAATTACGACGACGCATTGTTGAAGAATGCCGTCTAATAACTCCACAAATGCTCCAGAATGTCAGTGCTCGTTTTGAACAAAATTTGTACTTTTGTATGGAAGCTGGTGGTCAACCATTTGAACACTTACTTAACTAAATACACATTTTTGTACGTTTGGTTTTGTTTTTTAGTTAAAAAGGGCCAAAGTGCCAAAATAAAAGTTTTGAGATAATAGAGAAAAACTAAATAAAAGTTAGACAACTTTTTTAAGGAAAGTTTTATTAAGTATTATGCATTTAAACCGAAACGAAAAACCTACTTCTTAACAAAAATTTGCATACTAAACTTCTTACTACAAAAAAAACTGTTTAAATAAGTAAAATTAGGAAAAGGCCTAAGTGCCATAACTGATTTTGAGTATAGAAACATTCATAAAATACATTTTACTTTTTTTTTGTTCTTCCAAACCATTGTCTTCAATCTGAAGTAGCTGTTTATAAAAACGTTGGTGTTCTGGATTTTGAAGATAAGGAATCATGCTTCGAAGATGTGTGTGTGTGTGTGTTGTGTGTGTTTTTGTTTCTTTAACGTCGGCCTATTTCCGCGACTATGGCCAATCACTGACGCCAGAGAGCAGTTTCACCTCACTATCCTGGAAATTTTGCCGAACCCCTGCCTTTCTGTAAGGAGGGTAGGGATATTTAACGTGCCCAATATCGCATGGACACGGGACCGACGCCCCCTCCGAAGGGCGGAACGTGCAGACATTTAACTTGCTCAAATACAATGCCAGAACCTCGGTTTATGTTAATGTTACAGTTTGTACTGAAAAGGTGAAAGGAGTACCCTGGGATCAAACCCCGGAACCCTTTGGTTCAGAGGCACACGTTCTTGCTCCTGAACCACCTAGTCTCTAGCTTCGAAGAGATACCTTTTTATTTTCCGACACCTTGCTTTCTGATGGCAACTTCATTATATTAGCCTGTCTAAGTCCAGCAAAAGTTTTCACTTTCTTCAAAACATTAACTTGCGTCTCTTCTTGAAGATCAGAAAATGAATAACTAAGGTTATGAATAATTATATTGGACTTAGGACATTTCTAAGGAAAATGCTCGCGCACATACAACTACCGACATATACGAGGGGCTCTTATAAAGGCTAAAGCATGGCACATAGAACCTTTCTATGTAAAAAACTTAATTTTGGAATAATGGCACTTAGGCCCTTTCTAATTTCCACTCTTCAATTAATGAAATACGTTCTTGCAACTCCAACTGTGAATAATTTTTAAACGAGTTGATAAAACTGGAAAAAAATAGTGTGCTGAATTCAAAAAAGAAATAAATGAGGTAGCACTCGACCCATGTTCCCTATTTCAAATATAAGGGTTGTTATCACCACCCTTAAGGGGTTGATGTGACAGAGTCGAGTTTTATGTCAAAACATATCCCCCTCAATATTAAAATTGACGCATTTCAGCGTTTCTTAAAAAAAAATCTCTGGACCAAATTCGGTCTGTTTCGTTTTCAATGCGCCACCCTGTATATATATATATATATATATATATATATATATATATATATATATATATATATATATATATATATATATATATAACATATCAAAATTGAAACTAACCCCGGATATGGGTTCTAGGGGTTCTAGTTGGCGCTCATTGAAAAAATTTTTGGAATTCAAAAGTCGGGATCTCCCCATTAGTGAATTCTTTCTAAGAAAATTCACTAAAAGATATACTTATTGTTAAAAATATTTTTATGAAAATTCACTACCATAACGCACTTGCCACGTCCGGAGTTTCCCCTTTTAACATAGAGATCTAAATCTTGGTATATGGTTTAGTTTTTGTGAATTTTCGTACAAAAATTCACTAATGGGGTGACTTGTGAATTTAGACAAAATTTCTTATAATGATCGTGAACTGGGACCCCTAGAACCCACATATGGGATCAATTTCAATTGTTATGTGATATATATATATATATATATATATATATATATATATATATATATATATATATATATATATATATATATATATATATATATATATATACGGCCGATTTTGATGAAATTTGGCCTGGACCTTCCTTTTGTGAGTGGCTTGGACCAGTTCGTAAGCCAGAAAATCGGTCCAGTTTTTCAGGGAAATTTTTTGTATCACCGAAAATAACAAAGTTATGGCAACCAGATTTGGTACACAGGTTTATATTATAAAAAGTATATTGTATGTACAATTACAGACACAGATAATGTTTTTAGGCGCAAAAAAGTCAAGAAATGCCAGAAAAATTACTTTGAAATGTTTATTGTTTTTGTTCTTAAAATATCAAAGTCGCGAGTTGTAACGTGAAAATAAAGTATACGGGTTATGTAAAGAACATGTAGCAAGAAATGTGTTTTAGATTAGAATTGTGATTGAAAATTGGGTCGCAAATACTAAAAATTTGTGATACGCTGGCCTAAATATTTCCAATTTCGACGTTTCAAAACGCGACTTTGACGTTTTGAAGATTTTTGTGTGTGGGTGGAATATCGTTGACCAAAATTTCGAATTCTTTTTTAGCTAAGACGCCGTAAAAAGTCTCCAAACATAGAGAAAACTCAATTCTGGAACGAAATTTTTTGATTGTCGGTCTGTCGGCATGTACGTGTGTCTGTTAATAGGCGCAATAACTTTCAAACGAATTGAAATATCATCTTCAAATTTGGTATCCAGTTAGCACCCGACAAAGGAATGCTTTGAATTGTTTTTGGGTAAGACCGCCTGAAGAGGTAGGGGATAAACAAGGGGTGATTTGGTGAAAGTTGACATTTTTTCAATAAAACTCGAGTAATATAACGTTTCAAAAGTTTATGACTACAGGAATACAAAAATTCTCTTTGTGGTCGTTATGGGCCCTAAATTCATTCCGTGAAAATGTCTTTCTGCAGAGATTAAATTATCACAGCTATGTGAAAATTATGATTCAATTTGGCGCACTATTTTTAGTGAATTTTCTTTAAAAAAATTCACTAATGAGGAGATCTCGACTTTTTAATTTTGAAAAAATTTCTTCAATTTTCTTCTAATTAGGCCCCCTAGAACACATATCCGGGGTCAGTTTAAAATTTTATATGTTTTCCCGGAAAATTTTGTGTTTTCTTTCGAAAAAAAAATTTATCTCCGGAATTAACAAAGTAAGGGCAACCAAATTTGGTACACGGGTTTATATCCTTATAGGTCTTATAGGTAAGTTACCTACCAAAATTTAGCTATGCAGGTCAAAAGACAAAAAAGTTATAGGCATTAAAATAAATAAATTGGGGTTTTCCTCAAAACGTCGAAGTTGCGATTTAAAACGTCAAAATCGGCAACATTTAGGCAAATAACTTGAATCTAATACGGGCTATGGAAATAAAATGTCTCAAGAAGGATGTTTTACAAACCCTGAAGTCTTAGTTTCAACCGTCATTGTCCTTCATTTTACTAAAATGTTTCCAGAAAATTCATTTCAAATATACCCTTTCTCTGATGCTTGGCAGTAGTCTTAGCTATAGACTTTATCGTTTAATGGTATATAATTTTTGTCGAATTTTCGTAAAAAATCAATAAAGCTCAATATATCCGTTATTATACAAGATATGAAAAAAATTGTATATATTAATTATAGGGTGTCTTGAGCTACATCTTAAAAAATATTTCTACAATCACAGGATGGCCCATAAGTCGTTGGTGATACAAATTTTCTTTTTTTTAATCAAACACGCCTTATGTTATTGCATTTTTGCATTTTCCATCGAAATATAATGCGAATTTTGATCAAATGCTTCATATTTGAACAGCCAAATTTGCTATTAACCTATAAGGTTGACCAAGAAACGAGTTTTTCCGGGAACACTTTAAGTTTACTTTTGGAAATTTTTGTGCATTTTCACATAATAAAGTTATTTTTATGAAACATGGCACATTGTTTTTACTATATAGGTTATACTGGTAACCAAAATTGATGCCTGCTTTCTTAAAAAGAAAACACATATTTGCGATAAAAACATTTTTATGAAATTTCACTACCATAACGCACTTGCTGCGTCCAGAGTTTTATAACTTGTTTAGAGCATGTGTGTCATTGGTGAGATTGGTGACAGTTATGTTAACAATAATGTAAATTACTGATATTTTGTTGTTATATGGGTAATGTGTTGGTTCGTTTGAATAGTGTATTGATACACCCCTTGTGCAGGTAAAGCTATAAAACACATTTCGGTTCCTGTTATTTCTATAAGACAATTCGAGGTGGAATGTTTTGCATTTAGATATCCTACTATCAGAACCTTCTGGGAAATGATAAAGATTTGTGGCAATCCGTCACAGCTAAAGTTGTCATTTGCTTTATTATAAGGAGCTACAATATGTATTCCACTACTTCATTTACAACAAAGGGTCTCTATTGTAGTAAACGAAATATTTACCTGCTGATAAGGTTACTTTTCTTGATGACAATTAGCCAGTAGCGGCTCGTGCCTTAATGCATTGGGGGTGCGCAAGAGAAAAAAGCTCGGGACGCAGCAAGTGCGTTATGGTAGTGAATTTTTATTAAAAACTTCAAATTTGATTAACAAGTTTATACGAATTTAGAAAGTTGAATTTTGGTGTATAGTAGGATCTTACCCAGTGAAACACATCCACCAATTTTCATCAAAATAACTTTGTAGTTTTCGGAGAAAAAAATTTTTTTCAACAGAAAATTTAAAATTTGAATAACTCAATTTTCTAAAAATGTAGAAAGTTGAATTTCAGTGTGTAGTAAGGTCTTTCACAATGCAACATATTCACCAAATTTTATTAAAATACTTTTGTTATTTTTGGAGAAAAAGATTTTTCTTTAAACAAAACTCAAAATTTTCCCGGAAAACGTTATCCAATTTTCCTGACTAACGAACTAATTCAAGCTGTTAATAAAAGAAAGGCACTCGCCGAGTTCCATCGAAATCAGTTGCTTATTATTTGAGTTATCGGTTGGATACTTATATATATATATATATATATATATATATATATATATATATATATATATATATATATATATATATATATATATATATATATATATATATCATATAAAAATTTAAACTGAACCTGTATATGGGTTCTAGGCGTCCTAGTTCGTGCTCATTTGAAAAATTTTTTGCAAAGTCTCTCCATCGATACCTCTTTATTAGTTAATTTTTTTTAAATAAAAATTGACTTAAAATGAAGGGCTCACCTATTTTTTTCCCGAAAATGTATTACAAAAAGACCTACTTACTGAACTTAATAATTATTAACTACTTACCAAGTTTTCCTCTAGTTGGTTATACATTATAGTAGTTAAAAAGTCCCTTAAAAAGCTAACCTTTAAATTTAAAATATTATGCAATGAATTAATCACAGTATCACAATTATTTTGTCCACTTATTAAGAAACTTGAAGTAGTGGCCATCATAATAATAATAATTGTCTTGTTAGAACATGTAAGCAACAACGAGATGATTTAATTAAAAATCAATCCGACGCGAAGACGAAAATTACTAGGTAGTAGGTACACACGCTCTGCCAAAGTCCACTACCAACTAGAAGTATGTAATTTTATAGTGCACATCAGACAGCTTATTCGTTCGTTTTCGACGATGATAGGCGATCATTTCGCACTGAAGTATCGCATTTACTGAGAGCGCCGAAAAATACACACCGCGGTCCGACTGCTTTATATGGATATGGATGCATATAACGTCTGCAACGATTACCACTATACTTATTCTGATTCTGTATTCTGTATTAATGGCTGCAGACTTTCTGCGATCCTCGATATACTAATTTTGTTTGATGAATGCAGGAGGTAAAAAAGTGAATAAAAATTTATTAAAATATAGCATAGCAAAAATATTATTTTTTTCCACGGCAGGCGGCAGTGGGCGCACTTATTTAGGAGCCGCCCCTGCAATTACCATTAGTAGTTATGTTACTACCCTCGGCCGAATTTTTAAAGGGTTTCTTAAGCAATTACGGATCAAGAAGGTTAGGTACTGCGCACTAGTAGTACACGACTTGAGTTAACTAATCGACTAAACGTTTATATGAGACCAATACAACAACAACGGTTAATTTATGTAGTTACATGTATTTATAATCTCGGTACCACGCCACCCTACCCATAGGCATTATGGGAGTCAAGACTATGATGTAGTATGTGGGACGGATGAAATTCTCTAATGACGCTAACTTTGTTAGTGGGACGATCGTCAGGTCTTTATAAAGATCTGTTGTGGTGATTCGGGTTCTCCAAGTGTACTTATCAGTGCTCATCACAGGCTCCGATCTTCACTTAGCAGCTTATAAGCCCTGATAGAGATTTTCTCCGAAGGCTAGATGTTTTACTTATGAGCAATATGGCCACATTGTGAGGAATGAGAAAGTTGATTAGTAGCCCTGGCTTATTACTTCCACATCGTCTCAACTTCTTTTTTTTTTTCACTTAAATGTCGTAAACATGGTCAAAAGATATAGAAAACATGATGTGGGTACGAAATTGTTTTGACTGTCGGTCTGTATGTCTGTCTGTAGCCACGATAACTTTAGAACGAATTGAAATATAGTTTTCAAACTTGGTACACAGTTTATCACCCGACAAACTAACGGTTTGGATTGTTTTCGGGTAAAATCAGGCAGGAAAGATTCTATCTTCTCTTAATACCAGGAAAGCCTCTGGCCTTGACGAGATCTCTGCAATTGTTCTCAAAAAATGCGCACCAGAAGTTGCTCCTGTCCTGACTCGTCTGTTTCAGATATCGTACAATAGAGGCATATTCCCTAGTAACTGGAAAACTGCTCGAGTACAACCCGTCCCCAAGAAAGGATCATCCTAGCTACTACAGGCCTGTTTCTTTCCTTTCAGTCATCTCTATAGTGATGGAAAATTATATAAACACCGAATTACTAAAATTTCTTGAAAAAACACAGTCTAATCCACGACAGGCAGTATGGATTCTGTAGCGCAGATCAACTGCCGACCTTTTTTCCTTTGTCACACATTCTTGGAACAAGTCTATGGAAGTGAATCCCAGATTGTCGCTCTAGACATATTCAAAGCAGTCGACCACGTCTGGCACGCAGCGCTGCTTAATAAACTTCCGGGCTATGGCCTACCACCAAAACTCTGTACCTGGGCAGAAAATATCCTCTCCAACCGGAGCATTTATGTTGTCGTGGATGGCCATTCCTTTAAACTGTTTCCAATTAATGCAGGATTTCCTCAAGGTTCAGCATTAGCCCCTACTTTGTTTCTTCTCCACATCAATGACCTCCTCTCTAGCACATCCAACCCAGTTCACAGTTACGCGGACGACAGCACCCTCTACTCAAATATACAATATTATAAGCATGTCTCTTTAGCCCAATTACATGAGGATCGCAGACTCATGGAGGGTTCTGTCTCCGTGGATCTCAAAAAAATATTAGACTGGGAAAGGAGAAATCTTGTACAATTCAACCCCACCAAATCTCAGTCTTGCTTTCTATCTCATAAGAGATACACCGGCCCTAGACCCATCACAATGAACAACCAAGTTATTCAATGTAATGAGTCCTTTTCACTTGTTGGCATTTCTGTGGATCGAAATCTCAGCTGGCACCAACATGTCACATCAATTTCAGAAGCGGCTGCTAAGAAATTAGGTTTCCTCTTCTCTCGCGGCTCGCAAATACTTTTCACCAGCTAATCTCTATACCTTATATACTTCACAAATTAGGCCAAACCTCGAATACTGCTCCCACATCTGGAGTGCCGCTGCCGCTTCTACACTCGCTATCCTGGACTCCATTCAGAAGAGAGCTATACGTCTCATCGGTGACCCTACCCTCGCCCAAAGGTTTCCATCCATTGCCCACCGACGTGCCGTTGGTGACCTCTCTCTCTCTCTCTCTCTTTCTCTCTCGCTTTTATAAATATCTGCACGGGCACTGCTCAGAGGAGCTTTCTTCCATAGTTCTCCCACCTGCTGCCCCCAACAGATCTACCAGAGAAACAGAGCGAATGCACCCTTTTACTGTCTAGGTCACCAGACATAAAACATCTTGTTATGCCCGCGCTTTTTTCCCGAGCACTTCCACGTTTTGGAATTCCTTGCCGGCACATGTTTTTCCTTCTCCTTCGAATCTTCAAGTCCAGAATTAACAAGTTGCCTCTTTCCTCCTTGTCGACACCCACGGTACGATAGTATTTAGGCTGTAAGCCCTCGTGGTGTGTTGTTGAAATATAAAAAAATATCTCCAGGGGGTAGGGGGTGATTTGGTGAAAATTGACATTTTTTCGTTAAAACTAAAGTATGTAACGTTTTAGGGTGTGTTTATTAGAAAACTTTATATTTCGTAAAACATCTGGCATTCTGTGCTGAAATTAAATTAGGGCTTGAATTTGTGTGGGTGGAATATCGGTGACAGACATTTTGAATTTTTTTGCTAAGACGGGGTAGAAAGTCTTAAAACATACAGAAAACTTTATTCTGGAACGAATTTTTTTGTCTGTCGGTCGGTCGGTCTGTCTGTTGCTCTGTATCTCTGTCTGTTAGTGGGCGTAAAAACTTTCCAACGAATTGAGATATCATCGTCAAATTTGGTACACAGTGAGTACGCGACAAACGAACGGTTCAGATTGTTTTTTGTGTAAAATCGCTGCAGGGGGTAGGGGATGCATGGGGGGTGATTGGTGAAAATTTACATTTTTTTCGTTAAAACTGGAGTAATATAACATTTTAGGGTTTGTTCATTAGAAAACTTTCAATTTTAACAAACATCTGGTATTCTGTGCTGAAATTAAATTGGAGATTGAATTTGTGGGCGGTGGATTATCGGTGATACAAATTTCGGATTTTTTTTCTAAAACAGCGTAAAAGTCTCAAAAGATATAGAAAACTTGATTCTGGAACAAAAGTTTTTTATCTGTCGGTCTGTCGGCCTGTACGTCTGTCTGTTAGTATGGGTAATAACTTTCGAACGAAATGAGTTATCATCTTCAAATTTGGTATCCAATTGAAACCCGACAAAGGAACGCTTCGAGTTGTTTCTGGGTAAGATCGCATCGAGGAGTATGGAATAAAAAATGAGGGGTGATTTGGTGAAAATTTACATTTTTTTTTTGTTAAAACTCGAGTAGTATAACGTTTCCGAAGTTTATGAGTACAGGAATATGAATATTTTATTTGTGGTGAAGTCATGTACCCTAAATTCGTTTCATGAAATGTCTTTCTGGGGAGACTAGATTATCACAGCTATGTGGAAATTATGATTTAATTTGCAGCATTATTTTTTACGCTATTTGTATTCCAGGTACAAATTTTGAGTTTAGAAGCCATAAATATGTAGGTTTGTAATAAAATTATAAAGTCTGCTAAATCTGTCTATTTTACTGTTAGTACTTTCAACTTAGACGTTAAGATTTTTGATTCCTAAGAATGTTTGATTTGCATTAATTGGTGATTCAAGTTTGTTAAATTCACTACTCAATTCTTCGAGATTTGGAATACCTGTTGGGGCAGTCGGGTTCTGTATAATACTTTGCCGATGTTCGTTTATTGTCCAGGCGTTGCTCTTTGGATGGGGCGCTGAGGAGAGGTTTGGGAAGTCCTTGGACCTATTAATATTAATCTTGTCGAGCCAAATAAGAGAAAATTGTTTTCTGTTACTTAATTGAGTAGCGTCCTCGACTTTTCTCAAGTATAGAGTAAATTGGGGATTGTTAGCTCGGTGGTCGCCATCACAGTTGCTTCGTCTTTGGCTTTAGTGCACTGAAATTTGAGATGGGACTTCGCAGATTTGAGGCATTGGAGTGGCATTGCAATTAGTTGTCGCGTGCCTCTAGGTATAGTATCTGTGGCGTTGGGAGTTTAATTTTTGTTATTGTGGCGGTTCCATGTTATGATGGTGTATGTGCCTTGTTTCTTTAACGTCGATCCATTTCCGCTGCTATGGCCAATCACCGACACCAGAGAGCAGTTTGACCTAACTATCCTGGAAATTTTGCCGAACCCATATCTTTCTCTAACGAGGGAAGAAATCTTTAACGTGCCCAACATCGCATAGATATGGGACACGCCACCTCCGAAGGGTGGACATGCAGAGATTCAACTTGCTCAAATACAGTGCCACAACATCGGTTGATGTTAATTGTACAGTATGTACTGGAAAAGTGAAAGGAAAATCCTGGATCGAATCCAGTACTTTTCGGTTCAGAGGCACACGTTCTTACCACTGAACCACCAACGCTCTGTTATGTTGTTTGCTTCAATTTTGTAACTTTGTTCGAGTTAGTCTGTAGCGCTTTGAGGCTCTGGATTATGATACAGTCCGTATAAAATGAAAGCATGTGGCTTTTCCTCTTTAAGTTTATCCGTGTAAAAAGGTATATCATTTTGTTGCTTAAGTTCATCTCTGCAGCGTTCCCATTCGATCGGGTCATTTACATAAATATTTGTATTGTTTAATGTTTAAAAAAAATTAATAGGGAGATCCTGACTTTTGAATTTTGAAAACATTTCTTTAAATGAGCGCGAATTAGGCCGCCTAGAATACATATCCTGGGTCAATTTCAATTTTTATATATTTATAAAAATATAAACAAATCAAAATTACTTATTGTTTGAAAATGTACAACAATTATCCGAAAATAAACTTTAAATGTTACCGAGAAAACTGGTTTCCTATCCAACAAACCTTGGGTTAATAGAAAATTGAGTTATTGAAATTTGAAGGATTGAATGAAAATTCGCTATCAAAAGGCACTTACTGCGTCTGGATTTTTTTTTCATACAAACATGCATCATATTTCGATAAAAAATGCAATAATATAAGGGTTTCGAAAAAAACAATTGTAGAGATCACCAACGACTTATGGACCAACCTGTGATTGTCATAATATTTTTATAAGATGCAGCTTAGGACACCCTATAATTAAAGTGTACAGTTTTTTCTCGTATCTTTTATAATAACAATTATATTGAGCTTTGTCGTAAAAATGCGTCACCTTCTACATATTCAAACAGAGAAAAACTGAAAGGAAACCCGGGTTTTAATTCTAGGGGGCCTAGTTTACGGTCATTTGAAGAAGTCTTTTTAAAAATTGTAGAGTCGCGGTCTCCTCATTAACGAATTTTGTCTACGAAAATTACCTAAAATTATAGACCGTTAAATCGTAAACCTAACTAAACCTACAGCCAAAGAATCAACTTAACTAAACTTATAGCCAGAGCATCAGATAAAGGGTATATTTGAAATGAATTTTCCGTAAATATCTTAGTAAAATAAAGGACAATGGCGGTTGAAGCTGAAACATAAGGGTTTGCAGAACACTCTTCTCGCGACATTTTCTTTACATAATCCGTATTAGTTTCAGGTTCTTTGCCTAAATGTTGCGAATTTTGACGTTTTAAATCGCAACTTTGACTTTGAGCAAAATCCCAAATTTTTTTCCTTAAATGCCTATAACTTTTTTGTCTTTTCACCTACAGACCTAAATTTTGGTACGTGAATCACCATTTACAATACAAACACGTGTACTAAATTTGGTTGTTCTTATACTTTGTTATCTCCGGAGATGTATTTTTTTCCGAAAAAAAAACACAACATTTTCCGGGAACACCAGGACCGATTTCCTGGCTAACGAGCTTATCCAAGCTACTTGCAAAAGGAAGGTACTACTCACCAAATTGGATCAAAACCGGCCCATTATTTTTTGAGTTATCGATGTGATATATATATATATATATATATATATATATATATATATATATATATATATATATATATATAAACATTTGAAGAAAGTTTCCAAAAGTCTCACCATCGATATGTCTCTATTAGTGAATTTTCCTAATGAAAATTCACTAAAAATCCAACGATCGTTTCACTAACCAAGTTAGGGCCATCAGAGGATGAATAATTTTAAATATCTTATATCCACAACAATATTTATATTCTTCTGCAGGTATTCGGTCACTAACGGTTTAGGGGGGTTCAACTTATAATCACTTGACTAATATTTAATTTCATGTCGTTTGTCATATTTTTGACCGAGATTTCACGATCGTTGGTTCGAGTAGTATGTTTTATGCCTGTTATGTATATGGTTTCATACAGTTGATGTATGATTTATGCCTGTTGTATTAGTCAATCTACGCATTGCAGTTAACTACTCTGTCTGTCAGGCATTGGACTTTAACCACTGAGTCGTTTCAATGCATGTCTTTCAGATTTTAATTTTAATTTGGAGAAAATTCACAACATACGTTTATTTACAACATTTCTAGCCACATGTTAAATCTCATTCCAGTTACTCTAATACTTACAAAATATTTTATATATATATATATATATATATATATATATATATATATATATATATATATATATATATATATATATATACATATATATATATATATATATATATATATATATATATATATATATATATATATATATATATATATATATATATATTTGTGTGTGTGTGTGACATGCTTGGTTCTCAGGTTAAACCGCGTCCAGAATTTATGGAAACTCGACGTTTCGGCTTCTGTTTTGGAGCCATTTTCAAGAGGTAAATGAAATATGTAAGGACACTCTAAGACCTCAATCTGCCTACTCCTTAGAGTGATGGATAAAGGTGGGTAAAGGAAATATGTAAGGACACTCTAAGGCCTCAATGTGCCTACTCCTTAGAGTGGTGGACAAAGGTCGGTAAAGAAAATATGTAAGGACACTCTAAGGCCTCAATCTGCCTACTCCTTAGAGTAACGGACAAATGTGGGTAAAGGAAATATGTAAGGACACTCTAAGGCCTCAATCGGCCTATTCCTTAGAGTTGTGGACAAAGGTAGGTAAAGGAAATATGTAAGAACACTCTAAGGCCTCAATCTGCATACTCCTTAGAGCGGTAGGTTGGGTTGTTGTAGCTCGATTACGGGGCCTCAATCTGCCTACTCCCCAAATCTCGCCGGAGGTCGTCTGTGAGGTCTCAGTGTGTTCAACCCTTGGCCTCAGAGAGATATGTCTTAGAGTGTCCTTACATATTTCATTTACCTCTTGAAAATGGCTCCAAAACAGGAGCCGAAACGTCGAGTTTCCATAAATTCTGGACGCAGTTTAACCCGAGAATCAAGCATGTCTCACATTAAAGACCGCGGAAATCTTTCTGAACATACATATATATATATATATATATATATATATATATATATATATATATATATATATATATATATATATATATATATATATATATAAACATAAAAATTCAAACGGACCTAGGATATGAGTTCTAGGGGCCCTAATTCGCGCTCATTTGAAACTATTTTCCGCAAGTCTCACTAGCGTTACCTCTCTAATAGTGAATTTTGTTAATGAAAATTCACTAAAAGGTATGCTGGGGTAAAATATACCCCACGCGACCATTCCAGTATTAAATGAAAATAATACAAATTATTTACAAGCCTGATGTATTACTGACACGCTGAATAAATATTTTTCCTAATATATTCGAAATAATTTTAATTAAGTATAAAAAATAAATTTTATTCACTACTGAAAAACATTGATAATAATGAGCTTGTCCAGGCTACAAGTAAGATATTTATTCATTCAGAATGGAAATAATTAAACGTACTACTGCTTGAATATTCAGTAGTCAAGACAAGGTAAACACAAATATTTGCTACCAACAGTAATGGGCGGGAAATTTAAACAAATTTCGAAAAAAAAACAGAGATAGACGTCACGAAAAAATTACATAGAAGAATAACGTTAGGGTCCTATTGTTTTCTTTTTATATCAGGTTTGGACTTTCAAAATTAATAAATATGGACTACATTTTATTGAATGTTCTAAGCACAAAATTAAAGAATTTACTACTTGAAAAGTTCCCTTTTAGCCTTACGGTTCCGGGTAATTTACCGCAATGACACAGTACTGACACATTGAATAAATCTTTTGTCTAGCTGTTCTTGAATTAATTTCAATACGAAGCAAGAATTTATTTCAACACTAACAAAAAACAAATTATAGTAATAACACGCTGTTTTAACTGGTCAAGGCTATAGGTAGAATACAGCGTGAAAAGTATTCAAACATGGAGATGTTGAAATATTTGGTAATAAAGACCGAAAACCAAAAATATTTGGTACCAAAGCCGAATATAATAACAAGCTCAAAAAACCAGGTGTTGACGTTTTGAAAAACAAGTTTACAAAGAAGAATATAAATAAGGCTCTAATCAATTGTAATACGGAGGTTGAGGGTTCAAAATTTATAGCTGCTGACTATTAAATAAATATCCCACAAATTCTTTTTGAGATTAGTTACGTTGGAAATTTCCTTCTTCCCATAGGGGGCCGGATTATGCCAAAGCTTTATGTTTTTCATTAAAAGTACTGAAATAATTTACAAGCCTGATGCATTACTGACAAGTTGAATAAATCTTGTTTTTGTATCTTTTTTCTAATATATTCGAATTAATTTTAATTATAAAAATAAATTTTATTCTCTCTAAAAAACATTGACAATGAAAACTGATTCGCCTTGTCCAGGCTACACATAGGATATTCATTAATACAGAATAGAAATAATTAAACGTAACACTGCTTGAATATCTGGTGAAGATAAGGTAAAGAGAAATGTTTGCTACCAACAGTAACGGGCGGTGAAATTGAACAATTATCGAAGAAAAACAAGAGATATACTGCATAGAAACACTTACAGGGAAGGATCAAATTAGGGTCCTATTGTTTTGTTTTTCTATCCAGTATAGAGATTCACAATAGGGCACCAAGACGTTGAAACATTTGGTAGTAAAGACGGGAAAACAAAATAATTCGTACATTCTAAGATGTGCGACAGGGTCGCCATCTCGGTGTGGAACCAGGTAGTATGTTGTCACGACGGCTCCAAATAACACAAATCTTATAAAATAGAGACTGTGTACAACCAACTAACAATTTTTTAAATTGTCAGCGCTGGCCCATTTCTTCCGAAATATAGGGACAATATATGTAAGGCTAGATGTATTCTCACCATAATTAGAAGCGGTTTTAAAATACTGTTTTGGAAAATCACGTTTTGGAAAACAATTTAAAAAAATAAGGCTCTTATCCATTTTAGTACCGACCTTGAGGGTAAAAAAAATATAAATAGTGACTATATTAAGTAAATATCCTAAAGACATTTTTCAAAAATTAGTTACTTTGAAAGTCTCCTTCTACCCATACGGGGCCGGATTATGCCAAAGCTTTGTATTCTTAATTGAAAATAATGAAATAATTTATAGCCTGATGCACTACTGACAATTTGAATAAATCCTTTTTTTTTCATCAAAATTACGGTCCTATTGTGTTGTGTCATATGAAATTTGGAATTTAATAGTCAAGACAAGCGAACAGAAATGGGGGCTACCAAGGATAACAAACGGAAAAACAAATTTCGAAGAAAAACCGGAGATGTACGACAAAAAATTTCACAGATAAGAATAAAATTAGGGTCCTATTGTGTTGTGTCATATGAAATTTGCAAATTCAAAATTAATCAATGTTGACTATATTTTACTAAATATCCTACAAGCAAAATTTAAACATTTACTGCTTTGAAAGTTTCCTCCTACCCTACGATATTGAATTAATCTTAACACGAAAAATTAAATTTACTTCTAGATTGAAGAAAAACAAATGATAATAGTAAACGTTGATTTAAGTAGTCAAGGCTGCAGATACAATATTATTTAATATAGAATAAAAATAATTTAAGAATAGCGATTTTAAACTATTTGATAGTAAAGACAGGGAAAAACAAAAATAGTTGGTGCCAAAGTCGAAAATATAAACAAACTTAACAAACCAGAAAGAGCCTTGGTAGTCCAGGGGTAAGAACGTGTGCCTCCGAACCGAAGGATACTGTATTCGATACACAGGGTTCCTCTTTCACTTTTTTAGTACACATTGAAAAATTTACGTCTACTTCGTTGAATGCCTGCACGTTTCGCCGTTCGGAGGGGGCGTAAAGCCGTCGGTCCCGTGTCCATGCGATATTGGGCACGTTAATAATTCATACTCTCCTTACAGAAAGGTAGAGGGGCTCGGCAAAATTTCCAGGATAGTGAGATGAAACTGCACCCTGGCGTCTGTGATTGGCCATAGTCGCGGAAATAGACCGACGTTAAAGTACAAAAAAACATAAAATCACGTTTCGGAAAACAATTACAAAAACATAAAAATAACGCTGTCATCCATTTTAATACCGACCTTGAGAGTTAAAAATGTGTAAATAGTGACTGTATTAAGTAAATATCCCCTAAAGAAATTTTTCAAAAATTGGTTACTTTGAAATGCTCCTAATTGAAAATAATGAAATAATTTACAAGCCTGATGCATTACTGACAATTTGAATAAATCCTTTTTTTCATCTTTTTTCTAATATATTAAAATCAATTTTATTGACTACTGAAAAACATTGACAATAAAGACTGATTCAGCTTGTCCAGACTACAAATAGGACATTTATTAATACAGAATGGAAATGATTTAACGTAACACTGTTTGAAATGTAGCGCTTAAGACATGGCACAGATAAATGTTTGCTACCAACAGTAACGGGCAGGAAATTTGAACAAATATCGAAAAAAAACCAGAAATGGATGGCATAGGAACATTCACAGGGAAGAATAAAATTATGGTCCTATTATTTTGTTTTTATATCACGCTTACGGCACCAAGAGTTGAGACATTTGGTAGTAAAGACGGAAAAACAAAATATTTGGTGCCAAAGTAGAAAATATAAACAAACTTAAAAAAGCAAATGTTGACATTTTGAAGAAAAAAAATTACAAAGAAAAATAAAAATAACGCTCTATTTAATCCATTTTAGTTTGAGCGGTTCGAATTTATAAATGGCGACTGTATTAACTAAACAGCCTACAAAAATATCTTATTATTTGCTTTGGAAATTTCCTTCTACCCATACGGGCCTGATGCATTACTGACAAGTTAAATAAATCTTTTTTCTCATCTCTTTTAAATATATTTCAATTGAATTTAGTCATAAAAAACATAAATTACTCGTCTATCGAAGAAAGTTAATAATAATAAAGACTGACTTAACTTGTCCAGGCTACTGGTAGGATATTCGTTAACATAGAATGAAGATAATTATTATTATCATTACTTGAACATTAACTAGTCAAGACAAGGCAAACAGAAATGTTGGCTACCAACGAAAACAAACGGAAAAACAGAGTTCGAAGAAAAACCGGATATAAACGACAGAAAATTTCACAGATCAGAATAAAATTAGGGTCCTATTGTGCTGTGTCATATGAAATTTAAAATTTCAAAATTAACCAATTTTGACTATAAATAAATGAATGTCCTACAAGCAAAATTTAAAAATTTACTGCTCTAGAAGTTTCCTTCTACCCTTACGGGACCGGATATAACGTTTTGAAGAACAATTACAAAAAAAATAAGGCTCTAATCCATCTTAGTACCGTGCGTGAGGGTTAAAAATTTATAAATAGTAACTGTATTAACTAAATATCTTACTTTTTTTTCAAAAATTAGTACTTTGAAATTCTCCGGAGCCGGATTATGCCAAAACTTTATGTTCTTAATTGAAAATAATGAAATAATATACAAGCCTGATACATTACTGACAAGTTGAATAAATCTCTTTTTTTTCATATTTTTCTAATATATTCGAATTATTTTTAATTATAAAAAATAAATTTACTTCACTACTGAAAAACGTCCATAATAATGAAGACTGATTCAGCTTGTCCAGGCCACAAATAGGATATTTATTAATACAGAATGAAAATAATGAAACGCACCACTGCTTCAATATTTAGTAGTCAAGAAAAGGCAAATAAAAGTATGTGCTATCAACAGTAATGGGCGGGCAATTTGAACAAATTTCGAAGAAAAACCATAGATGGACGGCATGGAAAAATTTACAAAGAGGAATAAAATGAGGGTCTTATTGTTTTGTTTTTATATCACATTTAGAGGTTCAAAATTATGCACCGGGTCATTTACAACACTGACACAGTACTGACAGATGGAATAAACCAGTTAATTGTTTAATAGCTGTTTCAATACCAGCAATAACATCAAATAGATCTTATGCTAGGTAACCCAAAGGATAAAGATAAAACCACAGAAGTGTCGGGAATCTATGAAGTAGGTTATAAGGATTGTGAACTTAAATATGTTGGGCAAACTAAAAGAACCACTAAAACTAGATTTAAAAAATATTTAGCGCAATTGACATATGGCACTATTGCTAAATCATGTATTTCTCAGCATATTTGGGATAATAATCATCATGCAGATAGAGAAAATCTAAAGTTAGTTAAAAATGTCAGGCAGTTGCGCCAGTTAGATGCTAAAAAAGGTATATATATATATATATATATATATATATATATATATATATATATATATATATATATATATATATATATATATATATATATATATATCGTTAAAAATTTAAAGAAAAATGTTTCGACGAATAGAGTAGGTCGGTTCTGTGTAGTCCATTGTTCGAACTGTTATTTTAATAATCAGTGTTTCCTTCTTAGAAAGAATATTTGATAAGGACCTGGGGTTTTACAACAGAAAGTATGCAATTTTCATTACAGGGACTTAATACTCAGTAGTGGGGGTTTGCCTGTATACCTTCCTGAAGGACGCTCTTCGCAACTGCTTGGCAACTAATATATAAATAATAGTTCTAGTTTTTATTCGGTTAGTTAGCGAAATAATCGTCAGGTCTAAAACGTGTATTGTGATCAATTGGGTTCTACAAGTTTTAGTTGGATTGCTCATCAGAGGTTCCAAACTAGACTCATTAGTAGGTTTAAAGTAATATATCTTGGAATTTAACAGCTAAGGTGATAAGATACACATTTACGTCAAACTACCAGCAAAATACTTGCGATAATGCGTAGACCTTTACAATCGTCATTTTATTATTATTAATATCTTCTAGAAAGAAGTGCTATAAAAAGTTTTGCATACGCCTGGATGAAGCCAAATTTGTGAAACAATCGTTAGAATCAAAATAAAATCAAAAAGAAATTAAAAAGAAAAGTAAGAATAAGGCTTTAATCCATTTTAATAGCAAATCTGAGAGGTCAAAATTTATAAGTGACGACTGTATTAACTATATAACCTACAATTTTTTGAGATTAGTTCCCTTTGAAATTTCCTTCTACTCTTACGGAGCCGGACTATACCAAAGCTTTACATTCTTAAATGAAAATACTGAAATTATTTACAAGCCTGATGCATTACGTAAGTTAAATAAATCATCCTAGTCTTATAGTGAATTTTCTTTTAAAAAAAATCACTAATGAGGAGATCCCGACTTTTCAATTTTAATTTTTTTTTCAAATGAGTGCGAACTAGGCCCCCTAGAACCCATATCCAGGGTCACTTTCAATTTTTATATGTTATATATATATATATATATATATATATATATATATATATATATATATATATATATATATATATATATATATATATATATATATATATATATATATATAGGGTGGCGCATTCAAAACCAAACAGACCGATTTGCGTCCAGAGAATGTTTGTTTAAGAAACGCTGAAACACGTCAATTTTAATATTGAGGGGGACATGTTTTGATATAAAACTCAACTTTGCCACATCAACCCCTTAAGGGTGGTGATAACAACCCTCATATATGAAATAGGGAACATGGGTCGAGTGTTAGATCATTTCAAAGATCTTTCTTTTCTGTATTCAGCACACTAATTTTTTTGGAAGTTTTGCATCTTCAACTGTGATTAATTTGTAAACGAGTTGATAAAACTTCCAAAAAAAATTGTGTGCTGAATTCAGAAAAGAAAGAGCTTTCAAATGATGTAACACTCGACCCATGTTCCCTATTTAAAATATAATCACCACCCTTAAGGGGTTGATGTGACAAAGTTGAGTTTTATGTCAAAACATATATCCCCCTTAATATAAAAATTGACGTGTTTCAGCGTTTCTTAAAAATTAGCCACGAAAATCGTCCCAGGTTTTCTCGGCAAATTTTGTGTTTTTTTTTCGAAAAAAAAATTATATCTCCGTAAAGAACAAAGTAATGACAACCAAATTTGATACCCTGTTTTCTGTCATAAAGAGTATCCTATACACCAAAACTCAGATCGCTATGTTAAAACACGAAAAAGTTAAAGGTAAATTAATTTTCAAATAATTAAATCTGATTAAAGACAATTAAAACGTCAAAATTAATCATTATGGTAGGAGTGCGAATGTGACTAAAAAATACAAGATGAAGTGACTAACGAGCTCCCAGATCTGTGTCTAAGTCGTTATTTTCCTTCATTTCATTAAAATATGAGCGAAAAAATCCATTGTAAATTAAAACTGTTTGGTGTAAATAGTAAAGACGTTAGACAATTAACATACTACCGGATATACCTGCTTGTACATACATCTGTGATGTCGACCGTGGCCGAGTGAGCTAAGCCCTGTACATCAGATAATCGAGTCCTATATGATGAGTTCTAATCCTAGTTCGTGACTTCACTTTTATGATTTTTTTGTCTCATTTCACTTTACCGTTATTTGATCAGATTGTTGTTATTCCGATGAATCTTTTAGTGAGTTTTTGTATAAAAAATAATGTAATAAAGAGGAGATGAAAACTTTTAAGACTTATTTCAAGTTGACTAGCATATCTGGTTGTTTGTTCTTGCCTTAATTTATTGAAATTGTTTCATTTTTAATACAGTGGTAGTAGTAGTATCACAGAGATAATTCAAAAAATAATGGGCCGCTTTTGATCAAATTTGCTGAGTACCTTCCTTTTGTAAGTGGCTTGAATAAGTTATTTCGGGAAAAATTTATTTCTCCGGAAATAGCAAAGTAAGTGATTTGGTACGTGTGATTCTATTATAAAGGGTGAACCATTTACCAAAATTTAGGTTTGTAAATTTAAATACAAAAAAGTTAGAGGCATTTAAAGAAAAAAATGAGGGTTTTCCTCAAAATTTCAAGGTCGCGATTTTAAACGACAAAATTGGCAACATTTCGGCAAAGAACCTGAAAGAAACACGTTTATGGTTTAACGGTCTTTAATTTTTAGCTAATTTTCGTAGAAAAAATTCGTTGATGAGGAGACCGCGACTTTTGAATTCTAAAAAAATTTCTTCAAATGAGCGCAAACTAGCCTCCCTAAAATCCATATCCGGGTTTACTTTCTGTTTACATGTATACAGGGTGACGCATTTCTACGGTAAAGCTCAATATAATTGTTATTTTGCAAGATACGAGAAAAAATTGTATAAGTTACTTATAGGGTGTCTTGAGCTGCGTCATATAAAATCACTTTAACAAACACAGTGTGGCCCATAAATCGTTGGTGATACCTACACATTTTTTTGAACATTCCTTATTGCATTTTTGCATTTTTGCACTTATCATCGAAATATGGTGCATGTTTGTAAAAAAATCGAGACGCAGTAAGAGCGTTTTGTAGAGCATTTTCATTAAATGCTTCAAAATTCAATTTGCTAACAACCTAAGCTTCGTCGGCTAGGATACGAGTTTTCTCGGAAACATTTAAGGTTTTTTTCCGGAAAATTTGTGTACATTTTCAAACAATAAGATATTTTGATAAAACATGGTACATTGTTTCTACTATATAGGTTATAACGGTGACCAAATTGATGCCTGTTTGCATTAAAGAGACATATTTGCTTTTAAAAACATTTTCATGAAACTTCACATCCATTATGCATTTGCTCCGTCCAGACTGTATCTAAATATATTTCAATTAGTTTTAATGATAAAAATAAATAAAAACTTCTCCTCTATTGAAGAAAGCTAATAATAATAAAGACTGACTTAACTTGTCCCGGCTACAGGTAGGATATTTGTTAATACGGAATGAAGAAAAACCACAGGTGGACGGCATAAAAAAATTTACAGAGAAGAATAATATCCTATTATTTTGTTTTTATATCAGATTTAGAGCTTCAAAATTATGGCACCGGGTCATTTAGAACCGTGACACAGTACTTACAGAATGAATAAAGATTTTGTCTGATTATTCTTAAATACATTTTAATAATAAAAATTAAATTTATTGGATCAACATCAACGAAACACAAATGATAATAGTAAACGCTGATTTAAGTGGTCGAGGTTACTACAGGTAGAATATTTTTAATACAAGGTGAAAATTATTAAAAACTCTGGACGCAGCAAGTGCGTTATGGTAGTGAATTTTCATAAAAATGTTTTTATTGCAAATATGTGTGTTTTCTTTTTATGAAAGCAGGCATCAATTTTGGTTACCAGTATAACCTATATAGTAAAAACAATGTGCCATGTTTCATAAAAATAACTTTATTGTGTGAAAATGTACAGAAATTTTCAAAAGTAAACTTAAAGTGTTCCCGGAAAAACTCGTTTCTTGGTCAACCTTATAGATTAATAGCAAATTGGGCTATTCAAATATGAAGCATTTGATCAAAATTCGCTACCATAACGCACTTGCTGCATCCAGAATTTATTTTCTTACAAACGTGCATTATATTTCGATGGAAAATGCAAAAATGCAATAACATAAGGCGTGTTTGATTAAAAAAAAAAGAAAATTTGTATCACCAACGACTTATGGGCCAGCCTGTGATTGTAGAAATATTTTTTAAGATGTAGCTCAAGACCCCTATAATTAATATATACAAATTTTTTTCATATCTTGTATAATAACGGATATATTGAGCTTTATTGATTTTTTACGAAAATTCGACAAAAATTATATACCATTAAACGATAAACTCTATAGCTAAGACTACTGCCAAGCATCAGAGAACGGATCTATTTGAAATGAATTTTCTGGAAACATTTTAGTAAAATGAAGGACAATGACGGTTGAAACTAAGACTTCAGGGTTTGTGAAACATCCTTCTTGAGACATTTGATTTCCATAGCCCGTATTAGATTCAAGTTATTTGCCTAAATGTTGCCGATTTTGACGTTTTAAATCGCAATTTTGACGTTTTGAGGAAAACCCCAATTTATTTTTCTTTAAATGCATATAACTTTTTTGTCTTTTGACCTACATAGCTAAATTTTGGTAGCTAACTTATCTATAAGGATCTAAACCCAAGTACTAAATTTGGTTGCCCTTACTTTGTTATTTCCGGAGATATGAATTTTTTTCAAAAGAAAACACAAAATTTTCCGGGAAAACCTGGGAAGATTTTCCTGGCTAACGAACTCATCCAAGCCATTTGCAGAAGGAATGTATCTACCAAATTTAATCAAAATCGGCCCATTATTTTTTGAGTTATCGGTGTGATACATATATATATATATATATATATATATATATATATATATATATATATATATATATATATATATATATATATATATATATATATATATATATATATATATATATATATATATATATATTTTTTTATATAAACATATAAAAATTGAAACTATCCCCGGATATGTATTCTGGGGGGGCTAATTAACGCTCATTTGAAGAAATTTTTTCAAAATTCAAAAGTCGAGATCTCCTCATTAGTGAATTTTTTTTAGAAAATTCACTAAAAACAGAGATGTTGAAATATATGGTAGTACAGACGAAAACTCAAAAATGTTTAGTACCAAAACCGAAAATATAAACAAACCTAAAAAACCAAGTGTAGACGTTTTGAAAAAAAAATACAAAGCAAAATACAAATAAGGCTCTAATCCATTTTAACACCGAGTTTGAAGGGTCAAAATTAATAAATGGTGACTGGATTAAATAAATATCCTCCAAATTTTCTTTTTTGGGATTAGTTACTTTAGAAATTTCCTTCTAGCAATACGGGACCGGATTATGCCAAAACTTTGTGTTCTTACGCTAAGTGAGATATAAGACACGGGGCACGTGGTGCCACCTCGTTGCGAAACCAGGTAGTATATTCTCACGACAGCTCCAAATAACACACAGTGTTAAAAAATAGAGACTGTATACAACCAACTAACAATTTAGTAAATTGACAGCCCTGGTCCATTTCTACCCTATATAGGGACAAGTATGTAAGGCTAGCTCTAATTAGAGCTCTGCATTACGGCATACAAATTGCAGCGAAAATACACCTATAAAGTAATACGGCTATGGTAGCCAGCCTTCCAGCACTAAGTAAGATATAAGACACAGAGCACGTGCCGCGGAACCAAGTATTATGTTGTCACGACAGCTCCAAATAACACGCAATGTTAAAAAATAGAGACTTCATACAAGTAGTAGTAAAGACAAGACAAACAAAAATGTTGGCTACCAGTACTAATGGACGGACAATATAGAGAAGAGGTACAGCAGACAAAAATTCACAGAAAGGAATAAAATAGGGTTCTATTATGTTGTGTCATATGAAGTTTACAATTTCAAAATTAACAAATGTTGATTATGTTGTGTTAAATGTCCTACAGGCAAAATTTAAACATTTACTGCTTTAGTTGCATTCTGCCCTTGCGGGACCAGATAATTTACAATCCTGACACAGTACTGACAGGTTGAATAAATCTTTTGTCGCGGTATTCTTGAATTAATTTTAATACGGAAAACTAAGTTTATTTCAACATTAACGAAAAACAAATGATAATATTAAACGCTGTTTTAAGTGGTCGAGGCTACAGCAGTGCCGATGTAACCACTGGACGCTTGGGACGGGCGCCCAGAGGCCCGGACTCCGCCAAAATTTCTAGTCCTAAATTTTGATAGTTGAAAAAAATTGTATGTAAATTAAAAATAGTGAATGGTTTTGCTTTAAACAAACTTTGAGTTGAAGTATTTAATGTAATATGCGACAATATTACCCAAGACCTTCACGAAAGAATTAAATGTTACGAAGAAGTTACATTTACCAATAACATCAGCGTATAACTTTCTAGGGTTTCTCACCCTAGACAAAGAGGAAATCAAAATGTAAATCGACATTTTGTGTGAAAAATACATGAACTATATTGACGAAACCAAAAAATATTTACAAAACAAAATTATTGATTTTCCAGAATTGTGCAAAAATTTTTAAAAAACACGATTTATAACAAATTTGAGGTCGTCCAGAGGGTGAAAGCAATTTCTACGTAATATTGCAAATTTATCTAACGATACCCAGTTCGAATGCATGGGGCGAACGATTTTTTTCTGTCCTGAAGGGAATAAATAAGGTCTAATTTAAGTCAAGAAAACTTTGATACATTATCACTATTATATAATATAGAAAATGATGCACTAAAGAAACTTAACTGTAATACCATCGTAGGGCAGTTTTCCAATATTAAGTCATGAAACAGAATGTTATAGTTTTTGTTATGTTATTTTCTAGAATTTTATTTTTATTTTTAATGATTTTCTATTGTTAAGAATACTCTTTCATTTCTTATTTCTATATACTCGTAGTTTTACATTAAGCATTGAAATTCTGTTTTATTTATTAAAAGAACGGCTAAATGAGTCCGTAAATCTTCTCCGCCCAGAGCCAGAAATTAGATTAAACCAACACTGGGCTACAGGTAGAATATTTACCCTGTAGTAAACAGGGTGAACACTATCAAAAAAATAGAGATGTTAGAATATTGTAGCAAAGACGGAAAAAATATTTGGTAGCAAAGTCGAAAATATAAACAAACTTAAAAGTCCAGATGTTCACTGACGAAAATTGTAAAAACAAAAATAAAAATAAGGCTCTAATCTATTTTAATACCGAGTTTGATGGTTCAAAATTTATAAACAGTGACTAACTGTGCTACAATTTTTTTTTTGAGATTGTTTTTTTTTTGTAAATATCCTTCTACCCATACGGGGCCGGATTATGCCAAGACTTTATGTTGTTCATTGAAAATACTGAAATTATTTACGACCGTAATACATTACTGACAAGTTGAATACATGTTTTTGCTCATCTTTTTAAATATATTTGAGTTGATTTTGTGGTAGAAAATTGAGATTACTCTTCTATTGAAGAAAGTTAAAAAGAATAATAATAAAGACTGATTTAACTTGTCCAGGCTACACGTAGGATACTCGTTAATACTGTGATGATCCTGGCTAAGCAGAGGCCCGATGGATAGGGTGACAATCCGTCCTTCGGGCGTGATCTAAATATTCCAAATTACATATCCCCGGACGCCATCTTTATTCCCTAGTAAATAAGACGAGGTCAGATCCCCGTGAGGATTTGTGCTAATGCCCTCGTAGAACACCACAAATTACTGTTTCATAACAGCCTTGTCCTAGGGTAACTGAGTGGAGAAGAAAACTATAGCCAGGGGTCAAAAGTTTTTATATCCCGTAGAGTTCTAGGGAGTTAAGTAGGCTTTATTTACTTAACCACAACATGTTTTAGTGGGATTACATTGTTATCTAACATTTTCATAATATATTTGTTCAAAAAAATACGTTCTTTCATCAAAATTGTCTTCCAGGGCTGCTGAGTTTGTATCAGTTTATAGGCATGTATTATTTTAATGTTCAATAACTGATGAATCGCCAGCATCAAATGTCGTGGCTGCTTGTCGAGTCGAAGTACTCGTATGTGAGTTTTTCTCAAACTTAAGCATCACATCCAATTCTGAAACGTAAGGCTTTGCAAAACACACAACACACTCTCACTGCATTTTTTTAGGTAACGAGCATTAGTTTCAGAATCTTTGTTTAAAAATCGCAAATTTTGTCGTTTTAAATCGCTTTGACGTTGTATGAAGGAAAGCTATAAAATTTCAAAGTAATTTTTTTCGTATTTTTTTAAAGAGTGTACATACGTATATGTAGGGCTATTAGTATTATTTTATTTTCCTTACTAGCTACTTAAATATGACAGAAAACATTTTGTTTTCATTATATCAGATAGTCACAACCTACTTACTATTTCAGGTATTTTTGTTTTATGTCTTACAAAGGAAAATAAAGCTTGTCACCAGAAAGAAATCTTCCATCTATTATTAAAAATACCAATATTGCATCCATACGAAAAAAAAAGTTGACTGACGTTGATCATAAACCTATAAATACAATAAATTTATACATGTCCATAAATAAAGCTACTTTTTATTTTCAAGATATTATCTGAGCCAACGGCTGTGGCAGAAATATTGATGAAACACATATAACTTGAAAAATAGAAATAATAAAAATCTTAAAGTAACATTTCAGGAAGAAAATTGACAGCCGAATATTTTAGAAGAAACGGTTTACCAGAATTATGCCTTGCACATATACAAGCTTAAGCTTTTTGTAATAGTACTGTATAATTGTATAAAGCCAATAAATTGTTGTTATAATTACTATTAATATTATGATTATTATTAATAATGTTGTTTTGTTTTCAGTGTTAACTTAACATCTGGTTGTAGAAATAAGAGGCCTGTTAGCAAACCTTATTATATTTTTTGTGTTGAAATATTTAAGACCGTTCTTAGGATGCGACAGGGGTCTAGAATTACATTCTTCTGCATTTTTTTAATAGGCGTTGTATTATTATTAGTATTATTATTATTATTATTATTATTATTATTATTATTATTATTATTATTATTATTATTATTATTATTATTATTATTATTATTATTATTATTATTATTATTATTATTATTATTATTATTATTATTATTATTATTATTATTATTATTATTATTATTGTTGTTGTTGTTGTTGTTATCGAATTTAGCCTGAAGGGCTTTCACACTCCCTCAAAAGGGAACATTTACTCATCCCAGGTATCTCAGGTACCAAAGAGACTGAGCTCGGATAGAGGTATTTCCAGGTTACCGGATCCTGAACGGCAAAGCGACACATCCACATTTCCCAGGAATATCCACACGGTGTGGGCAGTTGCAAGTATTGCCGCCTTCTGCATAACCTTATAAATATATTCTCCAAGACCTAGTCCCTTAATGTTCTCTCGAAGACTGTTAGGAACCACACCAGTTGACGACATGACTATTGTAATCACTCGGACACTATCCGCCTTCCACTGTCTCTTTACTTGTATCTCGAGGTCTCTGTACTTAATGATCTTCTCGTTGTACTTTATCTCTAGATTATTAGTATTCGGGATGGCCACATCAATGAGCGTCCGGTTGCAGGACTTATCCACCTACTATTATATCTGACATGTTGTGGCAACTCGCTGGTCTGTGAGCACGGTCCGATCCCAGTATACAACCTGTATCCTGAGTTATCTAGCACGGGCTCAGGAGTATATATCACAATGAAAATGCAAAATGGTCAAATTATGACCCTGCATATAATTTCAGAACAAACCGCTAGTTTTAAGTTTTTTGTCTATACCTAATGATCTATATATTTTTTTGAAATCTAAAATATATACTGGGATGTCCTTATAACTACACAACTTCTGCCTAATTCAGTCCATTTTGTATCTCTTACAGTTCAATATTCCAATATATACATATACACATATATATATATATATATATATATATATATATATATATATATATAGAGAGAGAGAGAGAGAGAGAGAGAGAGGCTGGCGCATTGAAAACGAAACAGACCGATTTGCGCCCAGATAAATTTTTTTTTGATAAACGTTGAAACACGTCAATCGTAATATTGAGGGGGACATGTTTTGACATAAAACTCAACTTTGTCACATCAACCCCTTAAGGGTGGTGATAACAACCCTTATATTTTAAATCGGGAACATGGGTCGAGTGTTACATCATTTGAATGCTCTCTCTTTTCTGAATTCAGCCGACTAATTTTTTTGGACGTTTTATCAACTCGTTTAAAAATTATTCACAGTTGAAGACGCAAAAACGCATTTCACCCATTCCGATAAGAAATGTGCTGATAGTCAATGTTTTGTTGGTTTGTAAACAAAAAATTGACTATCAAAACATTTCTTATCGGAATGAGAGAAATGCGGTTTATTATTTCAGTTTATCGTCGGTTTTATACTTGATAGTACTACCGAAAATTAATTTCACAATGGTGTATTCTGTAGAAGAAAGAGTTGAAATAATTACTCTTTTTTTTTCAAAAACTGTGCCAACCGTGCCGCAAATTTGTTTAATGAACGACATCCGAACAGACATGTTAACAGAAAATACATTTTAGAGTTAGTTGCAAAGTTTCGACAAAGTGGTTCAATAGCCAACAAAAAACGGGATCCTGAACGTGAATTTCCGGTTAGAAATGAGACTACTGAGATTAAGTTTTAGGACAAATTGCTGCAGACCCAAGTTTTAGCACGAGAAAATTGGCCACTGTTTTTAAACATCAAAAACAGAACTTGAATATTGAAGCATCATAAATTTCACCCGTATAAAATTCATCTTGTACAACTGAATGAAGATGATTTTGATCGGCGGCTGGAGTTTTGTGAAGTTATGACTGCACGAATAGCTGATAACGGGAACTTTTTGTTCTGTTTTTCAGACGAGTGTACGTTTTTATTAAACTCTACAGTCAATCGTCATAATTGTCATTATTGGGCAGATAATAATCCAAGAAATTTTCACGAAGTCCACACTCAAACTTCACAGAAATTGAATGTCTGGACTGACATTTTTGGAGACCGTTTACTCGGACCAATTTTTCTTGATGGCAATTTGAGTGGCGAAACGTATTTGGAGTTACTAGAAGATATCGTTTACCCTCTACTAATTGACATTGTTAAAAATGATGATCGCTATCAAGAAAATCAATTAATGTTTCAACAAGATGGAGCTCCTCCGCATTTTTCACAACGTGTTAGGGAGTTTTTGAACAAAGAGTTTTCAGAGCAATGGATTGGGCGTAAAGGTGCTATTGAGTGGCCCTCTAGGTCACTGGATTTAACTCCTTTAGACTTCTTTCTACGGGGCTGTTTAAAGGCTTGAATCTACGCATCAGAACCGGAGTCTCTGGAAGAATTACGACGACGCATTGTTGAAGAATGCCGTCTAATAACTCCACAAATGCTCCAGAATGTCAGAGCTCGTTTTGAACAAAATTTGTACTTTTGTATGGAAGCTGGTGGTCAACAATTTGAACACTTACTCAACTCAATAAACATTTTTGACGTTTGGTTTTATTTTTTAGTTTTTTTCTAACGAAAAGTTGACTTATTAGTGAGTTTCTTATCACAATGAATGAAATACGTTCTTGCAACTCCAACTGTGAATAACTTTTTAACTAGTTGATAAAACTTCCAAAAAAATTAGTGTGCTGAATTCAGAAAAGAATGAGCTTTCAAATCATGTAACACTCGACCCATGTTCCCCATTTAAAATATAAGGGTTGTTATCACCACCCTTAAGGAGTTGATGTGACAAAGTTGAGTTTTATGTCAAAACATGTCCCCCTCAATATTAATTACGTGTTTCAGCGTTTCTTAAAAAAAAATTCTCTGGACGCAAATCGGTCTGTTTCGTTTTCAATGCGCCACCCTGTATATATATATATATATATATATATATATATATATATATATATATATATATATATATATATATATATATATATATATATATATATGTACTAACTATAAAAGGATTTATAACACGGCATGTGTGTACTATACAAGGAGAAGGGTTAAGGGCAAAGCCGCAAGGAGACAACCGCATACACGTGTTTCAAGCTTATTAGCCATCATCAGTACGGCATAGCCAGGTGAAGATGGGAACACTCTGGATGAAGACACACTGGTTGCCTGTTGTGACGCCGTGTATTTTTGCATCTTCATCCAGAGTGTTCCCATCTTCATCTAGCTATACCGTACTGATGATGGCTAATAAGCTTGGAACACGTGTATGCGGTTGTCTACTTGCGGCTTTGCCCTTAACCCTTCTCCTTATATATATATATATATATATATATATATATATATATATATATATATATATATATATATATATATATATATATATATATATATATATATATATATATATATATATATATATATATATATATATATGACTTATCTACCAAATATCAGAATTAGTTGCGAAAGAAAACACCAAAAAACGGTTTGCTGTAGTGCCAAGCGAATGCATAAAATATTAGTAGAAAATTTTTACGTGAGACCTTCAAATACAAAGGGCCAAAGATGTCCTAGGCCTGTGGATAGTGACACATAACTTTTTGGCAGAACATTTTTTTTAACAGCACTTCGTTAAAGAAACCAAAAAAATCTACCAAAAAATTCAATCACCTGCACTGAATGACTACCAAATCACTTTCTCACATTTTCAATATTAACAAAACGTACTTAGAAAACATTGACAGTAGAAGAAACAAGCCTATGTCGAATTTATTTTGACAGATAATAGTTTCAAGCAGTTTCTCTTATATACATGTAAATATATATATATATATATATATATATATATATATATATATATATATATATATATATATATATATAACTTATTAACCAAATATCAAAGTTAGTTAGTTGCAAAAAAATAAACCAAAAAAGTTTTGCAACTGTAGCGCAAAGCGAATGCACAAATTTTTGAAAAACCATATTTAGATTGCTTTCACTCGACTTGTATAATTTAACTGGACTATAACATTATGGAACGAAAAAAACACTTACCCAACTTAAACGCCTATAAGACTCCCTCGTTGCAGCTACAATCTCTTCAATACGTACTCTGTAACAAGGAAATTACTTTAAGTGTAAAGTATGAAATATACAATAAGTCCGGAAGCGGCAAGTGCGTTATGGTACATAATTTTTATTAGATGGTTAAAATTTTGTTTCTAAAAATCTGTATTAAAGAATTATAAATTCAATTGTACCATAAAGTAAATAATAAATAAATAATACGAAACTTTTCTTACAAATCCTAAAGGAAATTGTGTCATTCTTAATTTTATATACTTATCTTCAGAATAATTTTAAAATACATCACATCTAATAAGTACCATTTTTCATCACACTAGTTGCAAAAAACCTACCAAACTATTTGTTTTTTAGTTTCTCATAGTTTCTCCTTCCGTACATCTATGGATATCTGCGTTCTCGCACGCAAGCATACACACACGCGCGCGCCCAAACACTCACACACAGCTAGATATCACCTATCCCTTGTTTCTTTTAAAAAGCAGACATTTTAGCTACAAATGTACCATCGCGCTTTCTTTTATCAAAGTAAATCTTTCTTCCGTTAACATCTGTATATATTGTTGCAAATCAGTTTTAATTTTTAAATTAAAGTAAATAGTGCCACTTACATACCAAATTGGTTCTGTTAACATTTGTTTCTAAGTTTTGATTGCAAAATTTTATCACATTTTTCATCTACTTTGTAGTGTATTCAAATTACTTTCCAAGGTTTTATTCACCCATTGCCATTTGGCCTAATCGCACTATTTTCTCTATGCATTAGGGTGTCATGGGCTTAGAAACATGAATTTGAAAATATAGTAAGGCCTCCATCAGAGCAACAACATCTGTGCCGAATTTCATCAAACCAACTTTGTTATTTTCGAGAATACAAATATTTTGTAAAAAAAAATTAATATCTTGTTTTGTAAAACCGACTCGAATAGACTGGCTAACGAACTCGCCCATGCTATTAACACATTATTATTATTAACACAGAGTTTAGACGCAGCAAGTGCGTCATGGTGAATTTTTACAAAAATGATTTTAACGTCAAATACTTTTTATACGGAAAATCATCAAATTTGTTATAACCCATATAACAGAAAGAATGTACCGTATTTTATAAAAATAACTTTATTCTTTGAAAAAGTACAAAAATTTTCCGAAAATAAATTTAAATGTTCCCGAAAAACTGATCCAACTGTCCTGGCCAACGAACCTCTTTATTTACACACCTGCCAAGATACAATTATTACAGAAATAAAAAAAATGTTTCCATTAAAAAAGGTTAACAATCTCTTTCACGAAAATTGGTCATTTCTTAACAAAAATTCGCGTAAGTAATGTTACACAAAATTTAATTTTTTTACGTAAATTTTCCAAACAAATTTTTCTACGAAAATTCGAAAACATTTTTTTTAAATAACTTATTAAACATCTATTGTTAATTTCCAATATTTCACAAAAATCTTACACAAAATGTTTTCTGCGGAAACGATAAAAAAAAATTTTTTACACAAAAATCTGCTGAAAAATCACATTATATTACGTAATCTGTAATCAAAATTGAAAGAAAAGGAAATGTAAAAAAATTGTTCTTTTAACTGTTTACCCAAGTTTCAACCAGTGGAGGCGAAGAAAGATATAAGGGGAAAAATATTCATATTTTTATGTCATAAGCTCTCAGAAATAAGAGCGTCACTTTGAAGTTTCATATGATATTTGGAAAACAATTTATCAATTAGTTATATATTACGAAAATGTAAACATAGATAATCTTATCAAATTAATAATTTCTTACCTTTTTGTACCAAAGTTAATTAAAACATTTTAATATTTTTCTTCGAAAATTCGCTAAATAATCGCGCAACCTAATCAGTTATTAGAATTGAATAAGAAACTGAAAAACATTTTAAAACTGCTCCCTACATGAATCATGTTATGCGATTATAAATGTAATTATTTCCAAAACGAGAGTCTTTAGCTAATTTTCGTAGAAAAAAGTCGTTAATGAGGAGACCGCGACTTTTGAATTTTAAAAAGATGTCTTCAAATGAGTGCAGCTACGCCCCCTAGAATCCATATAAGAGTTTAGTTTCAGTTTTTGTCTGTTTACATATATACGGGGTGACGCATTTCTACGGTAAAGCTCAATATAATTGTTATTATACAAGATACGAGCTAACATTGTACACGTTAATTATATGGTGTCTTGAGCTGCATCTTATAACATTATTTTGGCAATCATAGGGAGGCCGAAAAGTCGTTAGTGATACCTTTTTTTTTTCGAACACCCTTAGATTATTGCATTTTGCATTCTTTATCAAAATATGATGCATCTTTGTAAGAAAAAATCAAGACGCAGAAGTGCGTTTTGGTAGTGAATTTTCATTAAATGCTTCAAATGTCAATAACTGTATTAGCTATTAACCTAAGGTTTGTTGGCTAGGAAACCAGTTTTCTCGAAAACACTTTATGTTTATTTTCGGAAAATGTTTGTACATTTTCAAACAATATCTTATTTTGATAAAATATGATACATTCTCTCCACTAGACCTGTTATACCGGTAACCAAATTGATGCCGGCTTGCATTAAAGAGACATATTTGCTATTAAAAACATTTTATAAAAATTCACTTTCATAACGCATTTTTTTATAATCAATCAACTTTATTCCCTTTGACACACATCACATGGAAATTTTAAAATCAAATGAAAACACCCTAATCTGACAAGGAATTTTTATTTGTAGTTGGTTTGCCTAGGTACGTATAAATTAATTCAATTTTATTCTCCCTGACGATGTCGTCAAAGGCGAAATCAGTCGCAGATAAGACAGCAACCATTTGTGATGCAAGATAGTCTTTACGTCTGTATTCGGTATAGAACATTTTCACCAAGTAAAGACAATAACAATTAATGAATTAAATTGTATGTAGGTATGTGCTTTTTTAGTAAATTTTCGTAGAAAATATTCACTAATGAGGAAATCTCGACTTGAATTTTTTTTTAAATGGGATAAAAAATTTATTTAATGCAATAAAGTTGCATAATCGCGTCCGTAAGAAAAAACGTAAAAGATATTCTTTTGTTTTATTTTCTATTGCAAAGACCTTAAAAAATTTCCCATAAATTGTTTAAATCAAAATACCGTATGTTCTCAGATAGCCGAGGTAAGGGGGTTTGTCAAAAACGCACCATTTTGGTTTCTGGCAATTATTTCAAAAACAAAAAAGAATTGATAAAATGTGATGGCAGTTCTGAAATGGTAATGGAATCCTGAGAAACATTACTTTTTTAACCGACTTTGTAACTCGCATAATAACCGAGATAGCAATACATGCAGCACCAATCAGGGACAGACTGTATGTATCACACCGATCACTAAAAAAATTCATGAGCCGATTTTGTTCAAATTTGTTAAGTACGTTCCTTTTGCAAGTTGTTTCGACAAGTGTTGCATCTCCGGAAATAACAAAGCTATGGCAACTAAATTTGGTACGCAAGTTTATACTATAAAAGTATACAATATACCAAAGTTTAGATCTTAAGTTTAAAGAAAAAGGGTTATCGGTATTTAAAGAAAAAACTTTGGTTGCCACTGATGATCTGAGAAACGCACGAAACGAAAATATGTTCTGTGGCTTACAAAATCTATGGGATATTAAACACCAAGGTTAAGTTTTTGTCTCAAAAATGTCAAAAGGTATAAAATTTACTTTGAAATTTTTATAGTTTTTCTTCCTAAAACGTCAGCCCTGATTTGAAACGTCCGAATTTTAGGCAAAGAACCTGAAACGATAACGTGTTATGTAGAAAAAATATCGCAAGAAGCGTGTTTTACAAAGCCCTAAATTTCAGCTTCCACTGCCATTGTCCTGCATTTTACTAAAATGTTTGCAGAAAATTCATTTCAAATAGACCCTTTCTCTGATACATTGGCAGTAGCTTTAGTTATAGGGTTAATGGTTTAATAGTCTATAATTTTTTAGCGAATTTTCGTTTAAAAATTTCGCTACAAGAAGAACCCGTTTTTTGAATTGTGAAAAGATTTCTTCAAATGAGCGCGAACTAGGAGACATATATGCATTGTGACGCATTTCTACCGTAACGCCAAAAATTTTCGTTATTATACAATATACGAGCAAAAATTGCATAGTGTAATTATAGGGGGTTTTGAGCTGTATCTGATAAAATTATTTTGATTATCCTAAGTCGTTGGTAATACCATTTTTTATTTATTTTTTAATTGAACACCGCTTATATTATTGCATTTTTGCATATTCCATCGAATTATAATGCATGTTTGTAAGGAAAAAATGTGATAGCATTTATCATTTTCGAGTTATTTTAATTATTTCGCAACTTCTCACATTTTTGACACATATCAAAAATTCTGATACGACGTTTTTCCAATAAATAGCAGAGCCCAATAGAAATGACGCATTCAGAGAGGTTCTCGTTGATATTATTCAAAGACAAAGAAAGTATACATTTCTGAATTTAGTAATACAGGTCTGGACGCAGCAAATGCGTTCTCGTAGTTTGTTTTTAATATCAGATATATATCTTATTTTAAATGAAAGCAGGCATCAGATTTGGTGACCAGTATATCCTATATCGTAGAAACAATGTACCATATTTCGTCAAAATAGGTAACTTTTGTTTGAAAATGTACAAAAAATTTCCGAAAATAAACCTAAAATGTTTCCAATAAAACTGGCTTCCTAGCCAACGAATTTTAAGCTAATAATAAATTGGGTTATTGGAAATAAAATATTTAATGAGAATTCGCTAGACGAAAACGCACTTGCCGCGTCCAGAATTTCTTTTCTCACAAAGATGTATTATATTTCAATGAAAAATGCAAAAATGCATAAGAGGTGTTCGATTAAAATAAAAAAAAAATTTGTATCACCAGTCACTTATGGACCACGCTGTGGTTCTAGAATTAATTTTATAAGATGCAGCTCAAAACAAAATATAATTAGCATATACAATTTTTTCTCGTATCTTGTATATTAACGGATATATTGAAATTTTTCTACAATAATTCGCTTAAAATTATTAGAGACTATTAAGCTATACATTCCAACTAAAACTACTGCCAAGGCATCAGAGAAAGGGTCATAAACTTTTGGAGATGGTGTAACCTTTATAGTATGTACCCTATTACATCAAACTAACTTTTTGTTTAAAAAGTACAAAAATTTTCCCAAAAAAACTAGTCTGACTTTTCTATGTACGTAATTGACAAAAAAACTACACCAACCAAGATACAATTTTTCACAGAAAGCTTTTTAACAGAAATTTAAAAAATGTTTGCATAAAGATTTTTAAACAATCTATTTCATGAAAATTCGCCATTTTTTTACAAAGATTGTCTAAGTAATTTGAGAGCGCCTTGTATATGGCATCTCCATTTTTCTTGACCAATAATATAATTCAAGACATCCCTAAGTACGCCATGAAACTCCGATTTCCATTGGTAAAAACGATGTTTCACAATTTCTGATATGTTCCAAAATGTAAAAAGTTGAAAAGCAATTGAAAAAACTCAAAAACGATAGGCGAAATCAATTTTTTCTCCTTACAAGCATGCATTAAAATCGGATGGAAAATGCTATAATGCTACAATAAAAGGGGTGCTCCATTAAAAATAAAAAGTGTGGACGCAGCAAGTGCGTTATGGTAGTGAATTTTCATAGAAATGATCTAGCACCAAAATTTTATTATAACTTTTTTTCTTGTAACCTAAAATTCTAAATTTGGGTGTAAGTTTACTTTTTATATCGTAAACCTACCTGCCAAATTTTGTTATCGTAGCTTTTTTATTTTTTGAGACATTTTTTTTAAAAGAAAACTCAAAATTTTCCCGAAAACGTCGTCCGATTTTCCTGGCTAACAAACTTATCCAAGCCATTTGCAAAAGGAAGATACATGCCAAATTTGATCAAAATCGGCCCATTATTTTTTTAATTATCGGTGTGACACACACACATACATATATATATATATATATATATATATATATATATATATATATATATATATATATATATATATATATATATATATATATATATATATATATATATACATATAAAAATTGAAACTGACCTCGGATATGGGTTCTAGAGGTCCTAGTTTGCGCTCATTTGCTAAAATTTTTCCTAAATTCGAAAGTCGGGATCTCCCCATTAGTGAATTTTTTCTACGAAAATTCACTAAAAAGAAAACTTGTATTACCAACGACTTATGGGCCAGCCTGTGATTGTCAAAATAATTTTATAAGATGCAGCTCAAAACACCCGATAAATAACGTTTATAATATTTTCCCGTATCTTGTATAATAACGGATATATTGAACTTTACAGTAAAAATGCACCATCCTGTATATATCTAAACATGTAAAAACTGAAACTGACCCCAGGGGAGGCCTAGTTCGCAACCCTTAGAATAAATATTTTAAAAATTCTAATGTCGCGGTCTTCTCAATAACGAATTTTTTGTACGAAAATTCGCGAAAATGTATAGACTATTAAACCACAAACTCTATAACTACTAACAAATCATGAGTAAATGGGTCTATTTGAAATAAATCTTCAGCGGTTATTTTATTAAAATGAAGGACAGTTATGATTGAAGCTGTATCTTAAGGCTTTGTAAAACACATTTATTACGAGATTTCTTCTACATAACCCGTATTTGTTTCAGGTTCTCCGTCTAAAAATTTCAGCTTTTGACGTTGCAAATCGCTTTGACATTTTAAGAAGAAAAACTATAGTATTTCCAAAGGAATTTTTCTGTTATTTCTTAAGGATTTTGCGTCAAAGAAACGTAATCTTTGTATTATACGATAGATTTTGTTATTCACACAAAATATTTTAGTTTTGTGCATTTCTCTGGTCATCAGTGGCACCCATTTTTTTTTAAATATCTATATTTATTTCCTTTCAACTTAGAGATTTTTGGCGTGTAGGGTAAGTTTAAAATTGTAAACCTAGGTTCCAAATTTGGTTACCACAGCTTTGTTATTTTCTGACAAAATTTTCCGCAAGGAAACCCAAAATTTGTCATGAAAACTGTTCCCATTTTCCTGGCTAACGAACATATCCAAGCCATTTACAAAATGACGGCACCTACCAAATGTTATCAAAAACGGCCCATTATTTTCTAACTTATCGGTACGATATATATATATATATATATATATATATATATATATATATATATATATATATATATATATATATATATATATATATATATATATATATATATATATATATATATATATATAAACACAGATCTCCCCCATTAGTCTTTTTTTTTAAGAATATTCACTAAAATGGAAACTTACACTTATCCTTGGATCCTAATGCCGGCCGGCAAGCTTAAAAAACCAAATCCACAACCAAAACCCATAAAAACGACCAAATACACACTAAACACCCACTTTTCTTTAAGGAATTAGAAATTATAGACTATTTTTACTGTATAAGATTTCACTTTATTTAAATCAAAAATCAGTTATCGACGACTTTCAACATTTTCATACATATGTGGCTTAATATAAAAGCAATAAGCCACAAGTCCTGAACTTTTTTAAAAGCCACTGATCACGAAAGGTCCTTAGCGTGCATATACTTGTCGCGGCAGAAATTAAATTTAAACTGATAAGTTAACAATAAAACATATTTGCATGACGAATGCCGACAGATAAGTGAACGATTTTATGGGAAATTAACGTAAAAGAGCGGCAAACCAATTTTTTGTCAAATTACACAACTGAGATAACAATCATTAACTCTTGATAAATGTACGAATATGCTACGGAACATTTGTATCAATAATATTTTAACTAAAGCAAGAAGGTTAATTTATTTATCGAAATTAATATTTATTTTAAATAATAATATTAATAGTAAAAAGTATGTGTGTGTTTTGTTTCTTTAACCTCGGCCTATTTACGCGACTATGGCAAATCACTGACGCCAGGGAGAGATTTAACCTCACTATCCTGGAAATTTTGCCGAATCTCTGCCTTTCTGTAAGGAGGGTAGGGATCTTTAACGTGCCTAACATCGCATGGACACGGGACCGACGGCTTTACGTCCCCTCCGAAGGGAGGAACGTGCAGACATTCAATTTGCTCAAATACAATGCCAGAACCTCGGTTGATGTTAATGTTACAGTATGTACTGAAAAAGTGAAAGGAGTACCCTGGGATTGAACCCAGTACCCTTCGGTTCAGAGGCACACGTTCTTACCCCTGAACCACCGAGGTTCTTAAAGAGTCTGCAAACAGTAAATGTGCTTTGATAGCGAATTTTCTGAAACATTTATCCAAATGCTAAAACCGCCTGGACGCAGCAAGTGCGATATGGTAGCGAATTTTTATTAAAAAATGTACAAATACAAAAACGTAAAATATGTGTCTTTTTTCAGCGGGCATAAAATTAAGTCAACGTTGATTTTGTTTCTTTAACGTCTGTCTCTTTTGGCGACTACGGCCAATCACCGACGCCAGGGAGTAGTTTCACCTCACTATCCCGGAAATATTGCCAAACCCTTTCCTTTATGTAATAAGGGGTAGGGATTTTTTACGTGCCCGACATCGGATGGACACGGGACGGGCTGCTTTACGTCCCCAGAGCAGAGCTTGCAGACATTCAACTTGCTCAATTACAATGCCACAACCTCGGTTGATGTTAATTTTAGTGTATGTACTGAAAAGATGAAAGGGGAGCCCTGTGAACGAACCCTCCGTTTCAGAGGCACACGTTCTTACCACTGAACCACCGGGGCCAAAATTTAGCAAAGAAAATAACCTTTATAGTAGAAATTATGTACCATAATACATAAAAATAACTTGATTGTTGAAGTACAAAAATTTTCCGAAAATAAACTTAAACTTTTCACGAAAAACCTGGTCCGATTTTCCTGGCCAACAAGCATATTCAAGCAATTACACAAAAACTACCCCTGCCAAGATAATATTACTCACAAAATACTTTTTGACAATAATTCCAAAATAAATTAGTCTATATGGAAATATGCGATTTCTTTTACGAAAATTCACCATTTTTTTTACAAAAATTGGCTATAGTAATGTGGCACAAAAATTAGAAGTATGGTGTCGGTGACAGAAATGTCAAAAAATGTGTTCGCTTAAACGTCGTAAAAAGTGTCGAAACATACAGAAAACATGATTTAGGACCATTTTCTTTTGCCTGTGAGTCTGTCGGTCAGTCTGTTAGTAAGCACGATAACTTTAGAACGAATTGAGATATCGTCTTCAAATTTTGTATACGGTTAGCATCCTACAAATGAACGATTCGGATTGTCTTTGGGTAAAATCGCTTTAGTGGGTAGGTGAAAACTGACATTTTTTCGTTAAAACTCGAGTAACATAAAAAAGTTTTAGGGTTTGTTTATTAGAAAACTTTCAATTCCATCAAACATCTGGCATTCTATCCTAAAATTAAATTAAGGGTAGAATGAGTGGGGGTGGAATATCGGTGACGGAAATGTCTAATTTTTTTTTGCTAAAACGGCGTAGAAGGTATCAAAACATATAGAAAACTCAATTGTGGAGCGACGTTGTGTCTGTCGGTCAGTCGGTCTGTCGGCCTGTACGTCTATCTCTTAGTAGGCGCGATAACTTTCGAACGAATTGATATCATCTCAAGTTTGGTACACAGTTAGCACCCGACAAATAAACGCTTCGAATTGTTTTCGGGTAAGATCGCTTCAGGGTGAGTGACCATTCAAAGTCATCTGCATGTCAAACGCTAATATATCGTTTTAGAAGTTTATGCAAGAATACGAATATTTTCTTTGTGGTCAAGTCATGGACCGTAAATTCATTTCATGAGAATGTCTTTCTGTGAGAGGAAATTATCACAGCCATGTGGAAGTTATGATTCAATTTGCAGCACTATTTTTACGTGGATTCGAAAACAGTTTTTAGTGAATTTTCTTTAAAAAATACACTTATGGGGAGATCCCGACTTTTGAATTTTGAAAAAATTTCTTCAAATAAGCGCTATTTAGGACCCCCGGAACCCAGATCCGAGGTCAGTTTCAGACTTTATATATATATATATATATATATATATATATATATATATATATATATATATATATATATATATATATATATATATATATTTGTGTGTGTGTGTGTGTGTGTGTGTGTCACACCTATAACTTAAAAAATATTGGACCGATTTTGATAAAAAGTGAGTACCTTCCTCTCGCAAGTGGCTTGGATAAGTTCGTTAGCCAGGAAAATCCGCCGAGGTTTTCCCGGAAAATTTTGTGTTTTCTTTAAAAAAAAATCGATTTTTTTTATATTTTCAAAATTAACAAAGAGCAACTAAATTTCATACTCGGGTTTATATCATTGTAGGCAAGTTACATACCAAAATTTAGCTCCGTAGTTTAAAGAAGAAAAAAGTTACATGCATTTAAAAATAAATAAATTTGGGTTCTCCTCAAAACGTCAAAATCCCGATTTTAAACGTCAAAATTATTGAGTACCTTCCTTTCGCAAGTGGCTTGGATAGGTTCGTTAGCCAGGAAAATCCGCTGAGGTTTTCCCGGAAAATTTTGTATTTTCTTTCGAAAAATTTTTATTTATATCATTATAGGCAAGTTACCTACCAAAATGTAGGTCTGTAGGTCAAAAGACAAAAAAGTTATAGGCATTTAAACCAAAATAAATTGAGGTTTTTCACAAAAGGTCAAAGTTGCAATTTAAACGTCAAAATTGGCAACATTTAGGAAAAGAACTTGAATCTAATACGGGCTATGGAAATAAAATGTCTCAAGAAGACTGTTTTACAAACCCTGATGTCTTAGTTTCAACCGTCATTGTTCTTCATTTTAATAAAATGTTTCCAGAAAATTCATTTCAAATAGACCCTTTCTCTGATGCTTGGCAGTAGTCTCAGCTATAGAGTTTATCGTTAATGGTATATATATATATATATATATATATATATATATATATATATATATATATATATATATATATATATATATATATATATATATATAATTTTTGTAGAATTTTCGTAAAAAAATCAATAAAGCTCAATATATCTGTTATTATACAAAAAAAATTGTATATATTAATTATAGGGTGTCTTGAGCTACATCTTAAAAAATTATTTCTACAATCACAGGTTGGCCCATAAGTCGTTGGTGATACAAATTTTCTTTTTTTTTTTTAATCAAACACGCCTTATGTTATTGCATGTTTGCATTTTGCATCGAAATATAATGCATGTTCGTAAGAAAAAAAAATCTGAACGCAGTAAGTGCGTTATAGTAGCGAATTTTGATCAAATGCTTAATATTTGAATAGCTCAATTTGCTATTAACCTATAAGGTTGACCAAGAAACGAGTTTTTTCGGGAACACTTTAAGTTTACTTTTGGAATTTTTTTTACATTTTCATACAATAAAGTTATTTTGATGAAACATGGCACATTGTTTTTACTATATAGATTATACTGGTAACCAAATGTGATGCCTGCTTTCTTAAAAAAAACACACATTACTGCTATTAAAAAATAGTTTTATGAAAATTCACTACCATAACGCACTTGCTGCGTCCAGAGTTTTTTTTTATAATGAGTTACTAAACATTAATTATCAATTAGTAACATTTCACAAAAATTAAACAAAAAATGATTATCAAGAAAAAATTCTGGGAAAACCGACAAAACATTTTTTGCACGAAAATTCTCTGGTAAAATACATAAAATTCAAATTATACGGGGTGTTTCAAAAAACATGTATCATCGCCCATATCAACATAGTCCGATCTGGCTTCGTTTCGTAGCCTCAGGGTGTTCAAGATTTTTTTGTTTATTCCAAATTTCTCCACAACGCCTGTAGCAATTCAAATGAAATTTCGAGGCTAAAAGTTATTTAAAATAATACATATTTACACCGACGATCGAGGGTTGGTAATAAAGCTCCAGGTGGCCATTTCAGCACTTTCTGTAATTCCATTCGGGTACTTTTAACTAGTAAATAGTTTAAATTAGGAACCTTTAAAATGTTAAAATTCAATAGACTGAATATCTCAGTTCCCGTGGTGAGTAACCTCTAGAATCGGACTAGGCGGTCGCGGGTTTATTATTATTATTATTATTATTATTATTATTATTATTATTATTATTATTATTATTATTATTATTATTATTATTATTATTATTATTATTATTATTATTATTATTAATACACTACACAACACAACATGATTGCATTTAACTCATAAAAATTTTTGAATCGACAAAATATCAAGAGGTAAGTTTTAACAGGCAATAAATGATCTACATAACTGCGCTAACAAAAAAAGTCATTGGCGCACAGGTTTTTTTAGAAGATTATTGCAGTGATAGCATATACGCACGGCCCTGGTCAAGCTGTGCACACTTTTTTAGCAGTTCAATATGTACTAGTTTAAATAACTATCAACCTCCAAATTTCAGTCGGATTGCTACAGTCGTTTTGGAGAAAATGGTAATAAACCCCAAAAAAAAGAAAAATTAACGCCCCGTATCTACGAAACGAGGCAAAGTCGGACCAATGTTGATATAAAAAGAGTCTTATTTTTACGCAAGGAATCTAACCACAAGCAATTGCACCTATTTTTTAAACACCTTGTATAAATATAAGTAACACAAAAAAAAAATTGAAAAAAACCCTGAAAATGTCGAAAAGTTTTTCATTCATTTTAATGGAAATTTAAACCCGTGGACGTAAAAAGAAATATACGCAGGAAAATAATCATTCTTTGATGTCACAAGCTGTCAGAAATAAAAATGTTATTTAACCAGTCACTTTGGAGTTTCATTTAACATTTGTGAAAACAATTCATCAATTACATATATATTATGAAAATGTGAACATAGATAATCCTATCAAATTAACAAGAATTTCTTAACTGTTTCTGTACCAAAGTTAATTTAAATATTATATTAACATTTTTCTTCGAAAATTCGCTGAATAATCACACGATCTGATCGGTTATTAGACCTGAATGAGAAACTGAAGAAAAAAACGAAAACATTTTTTTAACTGATTTCCCACTAAGCTTCGGCATTCGGCACTCCTCAATAAACTTCCATAATACAGATTGCCTTTGAAACTATACCTGCGGATATCTAGCACTTTAATGGAGCGCTGCTTGCATATTGTGGTCAATGGTGCTTCATCATATGAATTAAAAACTGACGCGGGTGTTCCAGATGGCTCCGTTTTGTTTCACACTTTTTTAGCAGTTGAATATGTACTAGTTTAAATAACTATCAACCTCCGAATGTCAGTCGGATTGCTACAGTCGTTTTGGAGAAAATGGGAATAAACCACAAAAGTAACAAAAAAATTAACGCCTTGTGTCTACGAAACGAGGCAAAGTCAGACCAATGTTGATATCAAAAAAGTATTATTTTCACGCGAGGAATCTAACCATAAGCAATTGCACATGTTTTTTAAACACCTCGTATAAATATAAGTATTTTCGCTCATTTCGATGGGCGTCTGTCTGCTTCTCTCATCCTGACCCCTCTGATATCTCACAAAACGTCACCGAAATTATCCAAGCTGGCATGGAATTATTTATTCCACGTACACAGAAAACCTCTGCAGCCACTCGGGAGGCCTGGCTCTCTAAATCCTTAGACAAGGCCAGACCTGAAAAGGTCAAAGCTCACAAAGAGCTTCTACACAATGCCAGTCAAGAAAACCGTCAAGCATTTAACGACGCAAGAAACCGCTATGTCCGCATTCTTTCTGAGGCAAAAAACTCGTTTAATAACCACATTAAAAACAAAATCCTCTTAAGCTCCAACGGCAGCAAACCCTTCTGAAATCTTGCTAAATCTATTGGAAATAATTTCTGCAAAAGCACGTTCCCACCTCTTGTCTCAAGGGATGAAATTGTTTTTACCGCCCTAGGCAAGGCTGAACTTTTTACCTCGTTGTTCGCCGGCAATTCTACTCTCAAGGCACCTCCAAATGTTCAACCACCAACAGTCCCCAATGTCACGCATAAAATGACGGATATCATTTTCAAAACTAAAAAGGTACGAAAGAATCTCTCTTTTCTTAATACCAGGAAATCATCTGGCCTTGACGAGATCCCAGCAATTGTTTTAAAAAAATGCGCACAAGAACTTGCTCCTGTTCTGACTCGTCTGTTTCCGATATCTTACAATAAAGGCATATTCCCTAGTAACTGGAAAACTGCTCGAGTACAACCCATCCCCAAGAAAGGATCTAAAGCGCTTCCGAAGCAACTACAGGCCTATTTTTCTCCTTTCAGTCGTCTCTAAAGTGATGGAAAAGTATATAAACACCGAATTACTAAAATTTCTTGAAAAACGCAGTCTAATCCACGACACGCAGTATGGATTCCGTCAGCGCAGATCAACTGCCGACCTCCTTTCCCTTGTCACCCATTCTTGGAACAAGTCTATGGAACTACACGGTGAATCCCAGATTGTCGCTCTAGACATATCCAATGCATTCGACCAGGTCTGGCACGCAGCGCTGCTTAATAAACTACCGGCCTATGGCCTGCCAACAAAATTCTGTACGTGGACAGCAAATTTCCTCTCCAACCAGAGCATTTCTGTTGTCGTGGATATCCATTCCTCTAAACTGTATCCAATTAATGCAGGAGTTCCTCAAGGTTCAGCTTTAGCCCCTACTTTGTTTCTTCTCCACATCAGTGGCCTCTCTAGCACATCCAACTCAGTTCATAGTTACGCGGACGACAGCACCATCCACTCAAATATACAATATTCTAAGCCTGTCTCTTCAGCCCAATTAGATGAGGATCGCAGACACGTGGAGGGTTCTGTCTCGGTGGATCCCCAAAAAATATTAGACTGGGGAAGTAGAAATCTTGTACAATTCAACTCCACCAAATCACAGTCTTGCATTCTTTCTCATAATAGATACACCAGCCCTAGACCCATCACAATAAACAACCAAGTTGTTCAAAGTAATGAGTCCTTTTCACTTGGTGGCATTTCTGTTGATCGAAATCTCAATTGGAACCAACATGTCACATCGATTGCAGAAGCGGCTGCTAAGAAATTAGGTTTCCTCTTCCGGGCTCGCAAATACTTTTCATCAGCTAATGTCTGTACCTTATATACTTCACAAATAACACCAAACCTCGAATACTGCTCCCACATCTGGGGTGCTGCTGCCGCTTCTACACTCGCTATCCTGGACTCTATTCAAAAGAGAGCTATACGTCTCATTGGTTGCCCTTCCATCACCCAAAGGCTGCCATCTCTTGCCCACCGACGTGCCGTTGGTGACCTCTCTCTCTTTTATATATATCTGCACGGGCACTGCTCAGGGGAGCTTTCTTCCATAGTTCCTCCACCTGCTGCCTCCAACAGATCTACCAGGGGAACAAAGCGAATACACCCGTTTACTGTCCAGGTCACCAGACATAAAACATCTTGTTATGCCCCCTCTTTTGTCCCGAGGACTTCCAAGTTGTGGAATTCCTTGCCGGCACATGTTTTTCCTTCTCCTCCGAACCTCCAAACCTTCAAGTCCAGAATTAGCAAGTTGCCAGAAAAAAAAAGTTATATAATCAGTCACTTTGGAGTTTCGTTTAACATTTGTGAAAACAATTTATCAATTACTTATATATTATGAAAATGTGAACATAGATAATCCTATCAAATTAACAAGAATTATTATCAGTTTCTGTACCAAGGTTAATTTAAATATTATATTAACATTTTTCTTCGAAAATTCGCTAAATAATCACACGATCTGAACGGTTATTAGAACTGAATGATAAACTGAAGAGAAAAAATGAAAACATGTTTTATACTGATTTCCCACTAAGCTTCGGCATGCGGCACTCCTCAATATACTTCCATCATACAGATTGCCTTTGAAACTATACCTGCGGATATCTAGTACTTTAATGGAGCGCTGCTTGCATGTTGTGGTCAATGGTGTTTCATCAGATGAATTAAAAACTGACGCGGGTGTTCCACATGGCTCCGGTTTGTTTCCTGCACTTTTAATTTTGCATATAAATGACCTTCTCCAAACAACCAACAATCCAATCAACAGCTGCGGTGACGATAGTACTCTTCGCAGCACCTTCTCATCGACTTGCCCAATATCTGCCTCTAGGTCCTTGTCAGTGTGTCTAAGTAACCAATTGCCTAAATGATGACCTGTCAAAGGTTCTCAGCTGGGGCTGTGCAAATCTGGCCATGTATAATGCTTTAGAAACACAGAGTTGTCTCTTCTTTAGGAATATTGACCTGCACGTCCCAGATATTTAGATGGCTGACAAAATGCTGTCAAAAAAATTCACCATCTCTACAATGGGTATAACTGTTGCAGAGTATCTTTTCCGGCACTTACATGTTTATAATATTAGAATATTGTCCTCGTGTCTATTATGCTGCCCCAAAAACAACATTGTACCCGTAGATTCTATTTAGAAACTAGCTGTTCGCCTTTTTGGAGATTCATCTATCACAGCCAATCGCACTTCTCTCGATCATAGGAGAAAAATTGTAGATCTCTGCCTCTTTTAACAATATTACTATCGACATTTCTCCTTAGAAATTGCTTCGTCGTTAGCTTCGCTAGCGACTTTTAACCATCAAACCCGTATTAGTCTCGCAATTTTCAAACGGCTGTTACCAACCCTCGTTCTTTCCTAGAACATCTTAGCTTGGGAATGCCCTCCCAGCAGACATATGTTTTAAGACATATAATCTCCAACTATTCAAAAAGCGAGTAAACACCCATCTTGTAGCACACAGATCCAGTTTATTATGTCTTAAAGAAACACGGGCTTTGCCTTTCATGAACTACATAATAAAAAATAATATTCAAACCAATAACTTTAAAGATGGGAGTCAGTCAATCAATCGACGAAAACTTTATTAATGTTAGGAGAGATATATACAGTATGTACAAAAATTATATCGAGATATAGAGTGCTTCAGCTGATCATAGCTGTATAACGAAAATTGTGATTAACATATACAGCATGGTTACTTGAAAATTAAACAGGCGCGTTTTAGGCCACTTATTGTCATTTTGTTGAAAATCGCTTAAAGAGGTAAATTTTGCTTCAAGGGGGCAGACTTTTAGGCTTATTTCCAACATCGCAACACCAACGCTTAAGCGATCCACCCGACAATCTTAAATGACAAATAAGATCAAGTAGCACATCATTTTAGAGCTGATGTATATCTCGTGTCAACAATGTCTTATTTTTTAAATTTAAAGCAATGGATTCTGAGAAATTGACTCTCAGAGGTAGGAAAGGGTTTCCTTTACTTTGCTACAAATATCGTCGCGTTTTGTGGATTATTTTACCTGGCTATCACTTGCGAAAACGTAAGAGTTGATAATTTTTTAAATTGTTACTAAAATAATTAAATTGTGCTCTTTGCTTTCTTTATCTACGAAGAAACCTTAGTGTACGAGTTATTTTCAATTTATTTGTACATCAGGATTTTGCAGTTAGTCAACAAAGTGGTTTACTTGATTGCACACAAGGAGAAAATAATTTCACTTTTTTATGCAAATAATCGATGTGCTAATAGAACAGCAGAATTATTTAATCAGCAACATTTAGATAGGCATGTTAATCGAAAGTATGTTTTGGAGTTAGTGGCAAAGTTTCAAGAGACCGGGTCTATTTGTAGTAAAAGCGAAGCTTTGAAAGAAATGAAGCGGTAGAAGTGGCGATTCTTGGTCATGTTGCTTTGGATCACAGGACGCGTACGAGGCAAGTGGCAAGTGAATCTGGTTTTGGGCAAACAACCATTCAAAACATTTTTAAGCGTCATAAATTCTACCCATACAAAATCCATCTTGTACACGAACTAAATGAAGATGACTATGACCGCCTTCTGGACTTTTCTTTTTAATACTTGCTGTTCGTGTTTTCTAGACGGCATCGTGAATCGTCATAATTGTAGCTATTTGGCCGATTCTAACCCCAGATTATTGCACGACATTCATACACAACGCCTGGAAGAACTCAATTTTTAAGCAGAAAATTTTTTTGACACTTTTTTTTTGTCCTTTTTTCTTACCTGCGAATCGGACTAAATATATGTGCTTGGAGTTGTTAGAAAACACCATTGATGGAATGTGGACTGACATTATCAAGAATGATAAGCATCATCTCGAATGCCAGTTAGTAATTCAGTAGGATGGAGCACCTCTTATCTACGCTTTGCCTGTTCGACAATATCTTGACCAGAGGTTTCAAAATCGGTGGGTTGGGAAAAAATATTCCATAGAATTGCCCGCACGATCGCCAGATTTATCACCCCTAGATTTCTTTTTGTGAGGTTATATAAAAATATTTTTTTCAACTTAGTCTGATTCCTTAGAACATTTACGCCGGTGTATCATAAACAAATGCCGTTAAATCACTCCAGAGATGTTACAGAATGTGTGCGGACCTTTTGAACAAAACTTGTACTTTTATGGAGGCCGGTGGAAGAAATTTTGAACATTTTACAAACTGACATGTGAGTTTTGGTAAATAAGTTACTCACCTTGGGAAGTCAAATTCTCAGAACCACGACCTCAATTTTATCACTCCAATGGGAAGAAATTTATAGCACAACAAATCAACATTTTGCAGTCGATCAAAAACAGCCTTAAAATGTTAGTGCTGCAAGTGTGCAATACTTTTAGAAACATGCTAGATGATAATTTGTGAAAGTGACGCAAAATATTCAATTCAAAATTGCATAAAACAATGTCCTAAAACTAAATCTTCACAAAAAAGTTTGGTTTATAACCATTTAATTGCCATCAAAGGTATCGCACCTTGCGCAGATTTTGCCGTTAAATAAAAGACATAAACAGAAATTAGTACAGATCACTGGTAACTATATATATATATATATATATATATATATATATATATATATAGAAATGGTGTTTATATAGAGTTGCAAGACCACGAAATCACCAAATCCAAATATTAGGGCTGCAAGTGTGCAATACTTTTAAAAACATGCTAGAAGATAATTTATCAAAAGTGGCGAAAAATATACAATTAGAAATCGCATAAAACAATCTCCTAAAACTAAATCTACACAAAAAAGTTTGGTTTATAACCATTTAATTGCTATAAAAGGTGTCGCACCTTGCGCAGATTTTGCCGTTTAATAAAAGGCATAACTAGAAATTAGTACAGATCACTGGTAACTATATGTGGAACTGGTGTTTATATAGAGTTGCAAGACCACCACACTACCCCTAGATTGAAAGGAAGGCGGCCTTAAATTAATTGATATAGAGAATAGTCATCGCACTCTTTATCAACACTCATTAATATCTCATGACAAACATATATCTAAAATAGTGTACAAATCATGAATTTAAAATAATATTATATATAATAATATGCTTTAAGATACCTCAATATAAAAACAAAAGCTTCAATGTTAACAAAGGAATATATAATATCTTGTTAAATAAAAACAAAGTAACTCCTTCAATTGAAAAGGAAATTAAACTTATGGCTTTTAACACACGATATAAATGTCTTCTCTACTTTTGTGTAGCCCCGATGTTAATTAAGGGCCACGCTTTATTATACTTACTTGTCTTGTGGTTATATATGTAATATAAAAATGAAAAGTTGTGAAACAGCAATTGAATTTATTTACTTTAGTGCTGTATTCGAGATTATCTGAAAAAGGCATTATAGGCGACGTTGTGGGATGTAATTTTGGTAAATTTACAGTATACTGCATGGAGGCTTTTTAGATATTTTTTTTCAGGAGCATGCTTAGAACCCTCCTTGGATGCACAAGCCACAAGGCAAATTTGTTACAAACAAAGCCCAAAAAAGTTAAGAGACCAAGAATGAATAGGGGTGCTAGGCGGGGAGGAAATATGAGCGGGAAATGCTAAAAAATACTTAGTCGGACTTTGAAAAGATGCGTTTTTCACATTTTGCAGCAATACCTGCTTTAAACCCTGTCTACCCCGCACCGCAACCATATTCGCCCAGGTCCAGTAACTTTCTTGGGGGTTGCTCCCAAGAAATTTTTCTTGTGCTTTATGCTTTGCAGGTAGTTTTAGACATGCACAAGGGGAAGGAGAAACCCCTGTGTTTTAGGTAAGGGGGCAGAAACCCTCTTCGACCTGGGGGTTCTTCTTCCCCTTCTGCATGCATACAATCACCCTAAATGCATGAACCACGGGATTTTTTTATATTCAGCTTTCTAGTGTATTTTTTGTTAGTATATTTCCTGTTTATCAATTTCTTTGTTTGAGTTTTTTATCCAAATTATTGTATAAATATTTTTGATAGAGATCATGTTTTTGCTTGTTTTCCTTTACCTTATTTTTTATTGTTCCTAAGTAAATAAATTAATGTTTTATAACTTTTAATATAGGTCTTCTTCCGGGCTCGCAAATACTTTTCACCAGCTAATCTCTATACCTTATATACCTCACAAATAAGACCAAACCTCGAATACTGCTCCCACATCTGGGGTGCTGCTGCCGCTTCTACACTCGCTATCCTGGACTCCATTCCGAAGAGAGCTATACGTCTAATCGGTGACCCTACCCTCACCCAAAGGCTGCCATCCCTTGCCCACCAATGTGCCGTTGGTGACCTCTCTCTCTTTTATAGATATCTGCACGGGCACTGTTCAGATGAGCTTTCTTCCATAGTTACTCCACCTGCTGCCCCCAACAAATCTACCAGGGGAACAGAGCGAATGCACCCTTTTACTGTCCAGGTCACCAGACATAGAACATCTTATTATGCCCGCTCGTTTGTCCCGAGGACTTCCAAGTTGTGGAATTCCTTGCCGCCACATGTTTTTCCTTCTCCCCCGAACCACCAAACCTTCAAGTCCAGAATTAACAAGTTGCCTTTTTCCTCCTTGTCGACACCCACGGTACGATAGTATTTAGGCTGTAAGCCCTCGTGGTGTGTTGTTGAAATAAAAAAATAAAAAATTAAAAAATAAGGCTAAATCACTATAATATATTATTCTTATGGAAACTCACTACCTTAACGCACTTGCTGCGTCCAGAACATTTTAATATTTTATTCCTGTATCTATCCTACTATATGTACGATCAGCTCAATGCTCATTGCCGCAGCAAGCCGTGAATTGTATCCCTAGAATTTAAAATCCACATATTTGGCATCTTTGTGTAAGAACACGAAGTCGGAGCAGTCCTAATATTAACTGGAAGAATATTGTATAATCTAGAAGTAATGTATGAATAATTACGTTGGCCCACCGTATTATTTTCCCTGCACGTCTTAACGGCAGCGGCTGCATTCAGTCTTGTTTGATATGGATGCTCTATCTTAGGAACACTATCGAATTTTTTTTACAACATTTAATACAGCTAATGAATAAAGTTGTCTGATATCGTTTACTTTGGCCTCGCTGTACAATGCCTTTCTTGACGGGTAAGTATAATTTCTATTGTGAAGCTTTTTATATGACAATCTGAAGCAGCATCTCAGGCTACAATTATGTAAGCTATAAGCGGCTCAACTAGTTCAGAATATAATATTCTTAAGTTTGCTATATTTAGTAATGTTTTCCCTATATATATATATATATATATATATATATATATATATATATATATATATATATATATATATATATATATATATATATATATATATATATATATATATATATATATATATATATATATATATATATATATATTGAAACTGACCCGGGATATGGGTTCTAGGGGTCCTAGTTTGCGCTCATTTGAGGAATATTTTTCTACATTCGACAGTTGCGATCTTCTCTTTAGTGAATTTTTTCAAGGAAATTCACTAAAATCTCCTAAAGTCTGGCCACTTCTCATACCAACCAGTGTGAAAATGAAGACATTAAATAGCAGCTGATGACACGTGTATAGATTGTAAAACACAAGACACGGTGTTACAAAAAAAAACTGCTGTAGAAACCAGAGAAATATGGGAGTGGACAAACAATGCCCAACTTTGCAAAAATTTGGAAAACGAAAATTCAGTTCACTTGTGGATGTCAAAAGATTTTAGTAATAGAAAAGACGAAAACCTATGGATATGGCCAATATGGACAATTTATTGCAATTTTGACAAAACATATGATATAGAGAGTTTTAACGATATTATTAAGGCTGATCGATATAAAAAAAATATAAAATAAATCCATTAGAAGTGTTTGAAAGGGAATACTTAGATTTTAGGAAAATGACTTAAAGATCACTAAGTGAAGATTGGAACCTGAGATGAGCACTGATAAGCACACTTTGAGAGCCCAAGTCACCACAACACATATTTTTAAAGACCTGACGATTATTTCACTAACAAGGTTAGCGTTATCAGTGTATTAAAAATTTTAAACTGCTTACTAATAAAAACATCACCTTATATACTGAGTTTTAAGTAGAGATCGACACCAAGAGGGAGACTAAATCGCAGGCAATTTTTCTGTGCATTGTATTTTTATTGCCGGACGAGGCTTTTTAACTTCCTTCATAGTTTTACCTGGCAAGTTTCGGAATATTCTATCTGTCTCAGAGACAGGGGGCAAACAAAGAACTATAAATCAGTGGCACCGCTCGGTTTAAAGGACTTTTCTTTTCTATTGCCTTAGAAATATAAATACTTTTGTACGCATCTAGCTTCGCTGGCTGTCTAACATTTTTGGTAAGTTCAGACTTTCTTTATCAATGTGGTGGTTATTATCCCAAAAATGTTGTGCTGTGCATGACTTGTCTACATTACCGTTTCTCAGCTGTGTCAGATGTTCACGAAATCTAGTCTCAACGAGTCTCTTAGTCTATCCAACTTATTTAAGATTATAATCTTTACAACCTATCTCATAGATACCCGGCATTTTAGTCGCCGTACCAGGCGAAAAAGGCCAAAGCCGGTCCCACAAAGAAACCGAAGGCACCCAAACCGAAGACGGCCAAGAAGAAGGCGGCGGCTTCACCCAAGAAAAAGTAAACTACTCTGTACGATCTCCTTGTATCCGACATGTGAAAGTTGCGATGGGTGCGAGACGTTTAATGAAGAAGAAAAAATAAAAACAAAAAAATTTATTCCCCCGATGCGACTGATATCATCTACTTTGTATATTTTTTTCTTAAACACTGCAAAAATATTGTCCCCATAACGAGATCATACTCTAGGAAAATACTCACTTATATTTTATAAATCCATCTCGAATCTACTCATGAAAAGATCCGCAATGAATGGAGAGAATGGGTTTCGCATCGCCATGACTTCAGATTGTTAAAAAAACTCATTGTTAAATTGAACAATATTTTGTTTTTTACAAAGGTTTGTTAAAGTGAAATATTCTTTACAAGCCTCTTCACTTATGTTGTTTAATTTCAACGACCGTTCTAAATACGTTAACGTTTGTTTCGTGGGCACGCTAGGAAATAAAGATGTTACATCAAATGATATCAAAACCTCGCCTTCGACCAATTTAGCATCTTTAACTTTATTAATGAATTCAAGTGAATTTGACACTGAATAACTTCTTTGTTTAACAGATAAGCTTTTAAACTCATTTAACTGCCACTTCACTAGATTATATGTCGAAGAATCTATAGCCGAAATAATAGATCTCATTGATTTTCCCGGTTTAAGCATTTTTGGGAGACAATATTTTTTGGGGACTTTGGGATTTGCAACCTGTTAGCCTCTTAAGTCCTTTCTTATAAGGATGTGACAACACTTTAAACATGAGTAGATGTGAGACGGATTTAGAAAATGAAAGTGAGTATTTTCCTAGAGTATGCTTTCGTTATGTGCACGATATTTTTTCAGGGTTTAACACAAATATATGCAAAGTAGATGATTTTATTAAAAGACTTAACTGTCAATTTGATTCAATAAAATTCACCCACGAATTAACAGTAAACTTCCTTTTCTGGTTGTACTAGTCATTAAAAATAATGACTGTCTTGATTTCGATGTCCACTGGAAGGAAACTACCACTCTAAGTTACGTTCCAAATTACTCACATCATACGTTTTCACAAACAACGACCGGTTTAAATTTCTTAGTAACTGGACTAAGAAAATTTTCCCTTGGTAAAAGTAGCTATAGTATACAATTAGAATACATTAAAAACGTGGCTAAATATAGCGGATATTCGGATTGCATGGTGGAGAAATTAATTAATAGACACAGAACAAAGAAAATATTAGCGGAATGCACGATATTGATGAAAGACAAAAAAGAGAAAAATTTGTTGCCTACTTTTTGAACCGTGGATCACATGGGGTCTCGGGAGCATTTTAAAGAACGCCGATTTGCAGCTAACTTTTTCGGCGACAAATAATTTAAGAAATTTGTTTGGTAATACGAAAGATAAAGCCATTGAAATGTCGGGTATCTATCGGATGGGTTGTAAAGATTGTAATCTTAAATACGTTTGGCAGACTAAGGGAGACATTGAGACTAGATTTAGTGAACATCTGGTTCAGCTGAGATACGGTAGTGCAGACAAGTCATCCGTGGCACAACATATTTGGGATAATAACCACCACATTAATAAAGAAAATGTGAAACTAATCAAAAATTACAGCCAGCGAAGCTAGATGCGTACAAAAGTATTTATATTTCTAAGGCAATAAAAAACAAAAGTTCCTTAAACCAAGCGTCGCCACGATTTATAGTCCTTTTTTTGCCCTCTGTCTCTGAGACAAATTTAATATCCCGAAACTTGCCAGGTAAAGTTTTAAAGGAAGTTCAAAAAACTTGCCCGGCAATAAAAATACAATTCACAGAAAATTTGCCTGCGATTTAGTCTCCCTCTCAGTATCGGTATCTACCTAAAACTCAGTATATAAGGTGATGCTTATTATTAAGCAGTTTAGAATATTTCATCCTCTGATGACGCTAACCTTGTTAGTGAAACGATCGTCAGGTCTTTAAAAACATGTATTGTGGTGATTTGGGTTCTCCAAGGGTACTTATATATGACTTAAAGATAATATTTGTATAATGTGGAAACTGTAATTGTAGTCTTCTTATTTGTAATGTTATGCAACAGTTTTTTTTTTGTTCTAAAAGAATTTTAAGGAAAAAAATTATTTTTTTTTTACTATTTTTTGACATGTACATACACAAGCACACGTAATTTCTGTCAAAGGACTTTATTTTAATAGTTGCATTATTATTTTACTAAAAAACTCTATTGCAAATTATGTTCCCTTTGACATTATCATCTATTCAATATAAGCGTAAAGTTGTATAGGAAATAGTCCCTCTATTTAGAATCCCTTTACAGATGATGTTATTGCAAATTAAATTATAGTTTGTAATTACAAAGGTAATTCGATTTGTGAAAGTAATCTAAATAAGGGTGTATGAATATCAAAGGGAAATAAACAATACAGTTAATTGCCCCGTAGGCTCTAAAGGTGGGGTGACTGGTAGCTGGTAGGTAGTTCGTTTAACTCTTTTAAATACCAAAGTAAAAGGCAAAGGCTTTATACATCTAGCTTACTTAATTGAGTCTTTGTAAGCAAAATGGGTTTGTAATTTAGTATTTTTGGTACAAAGTGTTTTTTTTTGTGTTATGTTCCATTTTTGATTCATTTTTTCCTAATCTTATATAAAATCTCTGCTCAACTCTACTGTGTGATCCACATGACATTTTACTTCATTTAACTCTTGGCTCATTTTCGTAGAAAAAGTTCTCTGTTAAGGAGATCGCGACTTTTAAATTGTGAAAAATATTCTTTAAAGGAGCGCGAACTAGTACCACTGGAACCCATATTTGGGGTCATTTCAATCTTTTTCTGTTTATATATATATATATATATATATATATATATATATATATATATATATATATATATATATATATATATATATATATACATAAGCTACTGACATCTAGGACGAAACAAGGAACTTTGTCAGTAGCTTGTACATTTCACGTGTTGTTCAGAATTTCGCTACGTTAAGACAATTAATTTATATATGTTTTGATTGTTGCTGGTATAACACACTAATGAGCTCAGATAAGAGCGAAACTAGTATATGTTTCCAGTAATAATCTTAATGAAATTCAGCAGGTACCTTCTCATTGTGGCTTGGATAGGTTCGTTAGCCAGGAAAATAGGTCAAGGTTAAATTTGTATCTCCGAAAGTAATAGAGTTATGATAACCAAATTTCGTGCGTGGATTTACGTTCTAAAAAGTTAACTATATACCAAAATCTAGATCTCTATATTGCAAGGAAAAAAGCATTTAAATATATTCCAGATCATTTCTATTGAAATTCACTACCATAATGCATTTGCGGCGTCCAGACTTCTATTTTCCAGGTTATACTCATAAAAACATAGCTTGTGCATGTAAACATATAATTTTCATTTAATGATGTCCAAATAAAAATGTTTAAATAAAAACGTTGTGGCGAATTTACTTCCGAGTTTGATTCTCATTTTATAAAAATAATTGAGTATTGCTTTTTTTATGGAACATAATAGCATAGCATATCACCTATACATACGTCGATTTATATGTATACAAATACACATACGCATACACATCTGTGCAATAAGTAGCTTCAGGAGAAACACTGGGACACTTTCAGACCAATGTAGCCTGTTATTTAACATACTTTGAAAACTGCGGTTAAAATATGTTTCATTTTCTTTACCTGTCACAGTCTGTACATTCCAGGTCGCATTTATCCAAGTCGTTGCCGCGTCGCCATCACGTTTATTTAGCCTCTGTCACCCAACATGACTTTGGTGGTACGTGGCTTTACTTGTGGTTTTCTAAATATTTAAATATATAGCAGTGGGATGAGTCATTAGGACGTCTGCACTACCGGCTCTGGCTTTATAACACTAACGATGGAGCCGTCCACCGATGCATGTTAGTTAATTTTAGCCGTCATGATATACATTATACATTATACATTATACATTATACATTATACATTATACATTATACATTATACATTACACATTACACATTATACATTATACATTATACATTATACATTATACATTATACATTATACATTATACATTATACATTATACATTATACATTATACATTATACATTATACATTATACATTATACATTATACATTATACATTATACATTATACATTATACATTATACATTATACATTATACATTATACATTATACATTATACATTATACATTATACATTATACATTATACATTATACATTATACATTATACATTATACATTATACATTATACATTATACATTATACATTATACATTATACATTATACATTATACATTATACATTATACATTATACATTATACATTATACATTATACATTATACATTATACATTATACATTATACATTATACATTATACATTATACATTATACATTATACATTATACATTATACATTATACATTATACATTATACATTATACATTATACATTATACATTATACATTATACATTATACATCATACATCATACATCATACATCATACATCATACATCATACATCATACATCATACATCATACATCATACATCATACATTATACATTATACATTATACATTATACATTATACATTATACATTATACATTATACTTTATACATTATACATTATACATTATACATTATACATTATACATTATACATTATACATTATACATTATACATTATACATTATACATTATACATTATACATTATACATTATACATTATACATTATACATTATACTTTATACATTATACATTATACATTATACATTATACATTATACATTATACATTATACATTATACATTATACGTTATACGTTATACGTTATACGTTATACGTTATACATTATACATTATACTTTATACGCTTTACGTTATACGTTATACGTTATACGTTATACGTTATACGTTATACGTTATACGTTATACGTTGTACGTTGTACGTTGTACGTTGTACGTTGTACGTTATACGTTATACGTTATACGTTATACGTTATATGTTACACGTTACACGTTATACGTTATACTTTATACATTATACATTATGCATTATACATTATACATTATACATTATACATTATACATTATACATTATACATTATACATTATACATTATACATTATACATTATACATTATACATTATACATTATACATTATACATTATACATTATACATTATACATTATACATTATACATTATACATTATACATTATACATTATACATTATACATTATACATTATACATTATACATTATACATTATACATTATACATTATACATTATACATTATACATTATACATTATACATTATACATTATACATTATACATTATACATTATACATTATACATTATACATTATACATTATACATTATACATTATACATTATACATTATACATTATACATTATACATTATACATTATACATTATACATTATACATTATACATTATACGCTATACATTATACATTACACGTTATACATTATACATTATACATTACACGTTATACATTATACATTATACATTATACATTACACGTTATACATTATACATTATACGTTATACATTATACATTATACATTATACATTACACGTTATACATTATACATTATACATTATACATTAAACATTATACATTATACATTATACATTATACATTATACATTATACATTATACATTATACATTATACATTATACATTACACATTACACATTATACATTACACATTATACATTACACATTATACATTATACATTATACATTACACATTACACATTATACATTACACATTACACATTACACATTACACATTACACATTACACATTATACATTACACATTACACATTACACATTATACATTATACATTACAGATTATACATTACACATTATACATTACACATTACACATTACACATTATACATTACACATTACACATTATACATTACACATTACACATTACACATTACATATTACACATTATACATTATACATCATACATTACACATTATAGATTATACATTACACATTACACATTACACATTATACATTACACATTACACATTACACATTATACATTATACATTACACATTACACATTACACATTACACATTACACATTACACATTACACATTAAACATTACACATTACACATTAAACATTACACATTACACATTACACATTATACAATATACATTACACATTATACATTACACATTACACATTATACATTATACATTATACATTATACACTATACACTATACACTATACATTATACATTATACACTATACACTATACACTATACATTATACATTATACACTATACATTATACACTATACATTATACACTATACACTATACATTATACATTATACACTATACATTATAGACTATACATTATACATTATACATTACACATTATACATTATACATTACACGTTATACATTATACATTATACGTTATACATTATACATTACACGTTATACATTATACGTTATACATTATACATTAAACGTTATACATTACACATTATACATTATACATTAAACATTATACGTTATACATTACACATTATACATTATACATTAAACATTATACGTTATACATTACACATTATACGTTATGCGTTAAACATTATACATTATACATTACACATTATACATTAAACATTATACATTATACATTACACATTATACATTATACATTATACATTATACACTACACATTACACATTACACATTACACATTACACATTATACATTACACATTACACATTATACATTACACATTATACATTACACATTATACATTATACATTACAAATTACACATTACACATTACACATTATACATTACACATTATACATTACACATTATACATTATACATTACACATTACACATTACACATTACACATTACACATTACACATTACACATTATACATTATACATTACACATTACACATTATACATTATACATTACACATTACACATTATACATTACACATTATACATTACACATTATACATTATACATTACACATTACACATTACACATTACACATTACACATTACACATTATACATTATACATTATACATTATACATTATATATTACACATTACACATTATACATTATACATTATACATTACACATTACACATTACACATTAAACATTACACATTACACATTACACATTACACATTACACATTACACATTATACAATATACATTACACATTATACATTACACATTACACATTATACATTATACATTATACACTATACACTATACACTATACACTATACATTATACACTAAAAGTTAACTATATACCAAAATCTAGATCTCTATATTGCAAGGAAAAAAGCATTTAAATATTTTCCAGATCATTTCTATTGAAATTCACTACCATAATGCATTTGCGGCGTCCAGACTTCTATTTTCCAGGTTATACTCATAAAAACATAGCTTGTGCATGTAAACATATAATTTTCATTTAATGATGTCCAAATAAAAATGTTTAAATAAAAACGTTGTGGCGAATTTACTTCCGAGTTTGATTCTCATTTTATAAAAATAATTGAGTATTGCTTTTTTTATGGAACATAATAGCATAGCATAGCACCTATAGATACGTCGATTTATATGTATACAAATACACATACGCATACACATCTGTGCAATAAGTAGCTTCAGGAGAAACACTGGGACACTTTCAGACCAATGTAGCCTGTTATTTAACATACTTTGAAAACTGCGGTTAAAATATGTTTCATTTTCTTTACCTGTCACAGTCTGTACATTCCAGGTCGCATTTATCCAAGTCGTTGCCGCGTCGCCATCACGTTTATTTAGCCTCTGTCACCCAACATGACTTTGGTGGTACGTGGCTTTACTTGTGGTTTTCTAAATATTTAAATATATAGCAGTGGGATGAGTCATTAGGACGTCTGCACTACCGGCTCTGGCTTTATAACACTAACGATGGAGCCGTCCACCGATGCATGTTAGTTAATTTTAGCCGTCATGATATACATTATACATTATACATTATACATTATACATTATACATTATACATTATACATTATACATTATACATTATACATTATACATTATACATTATACATTATACATTATACATTATACATTATACATTATACATTATACATTATACATTATACATTATACATTATACATTATACATTATACATTATACATTATACATTATACATTATACATTATACATTATACATTATACATTATACATTATACATTATACATTATACATTATACATTATACATTATACATTATACATTATACATTATACATTATACATTATACATTATACATTATACATTATACATTATACATTATACATTATACATTATACATTATACATTATACATTATACATTATACATTATACATTATACATTATACATTATACATTATACATTATACATTATACATTATACATTATACATTATACATTATACATTATACATTATACATTATACATTATACATTATACATTATACATTATACATTATACATTATACATCATACATCATACATCATACATCATACATCATACATCATACATCATACATCATACATCATACATCATACATCATACATTATACTTTATACATTATACATTATACATTATACATTATACATTATACATTATACATTATACATTATACATTATACATTATACATTATACATTATACGTTATACGTTATACGTTATACATTATACATTATACATTATACATTATACATTATACATTATACATTATACATTATACGTTATACGTTATACGTTATACGTTATACGTTATACGTTATACGTTACACGTTATACGTTATACGTTATACATTATACATTATACTTTATACGCTTTACGTTATACGTTATACGTTATACGTTATACGTTATACGTTATACGTTGTACGTTGTACGTTGTACGTTGTACGTTGTACGTTATACGTTATGCGTTATACGTTATACGTTATACGTTACACGTTACACGTTATACGTTATACTTTATACATTATACATTATGCATTACACATTATACATTATACATTATACATTATACATTATACATTATACATTATACATTATACATTATACATTATACATTATACATTATACATTATACATTATACATTATACATTATACATTATACATTATACATTATACGCTATACATTATACATTACACGTTATACATTATACATTATACATTACACGTTATACATTATACATTATACATTATACATTACACGTTATACATTATACATTATACGTTATACATTATACATTATACATTATACATTACACGTTATACATTATACATTACACATTATACATTATACATTAAACATTATACATTATACATTATACATTATACATAATACATTATACATTATACATTATACATTATACATTATACATTATACATTATACATTACACATTACACATTATACATTACACGTTATACATTACACATTATACGTTATGCATTAAACATTATACATTATACATTACACATTATACATTACACATTATACATTATACATTATACATTATACATTACACATTACACATTATACATTACACATTACACATTACACATTACACATTACACATTACACATTACACATTACACATTACACATTACACATTATACATTACACATTACACATTACACATTATACATTATACATTACACATTATACATTACACATTATACATTACACATTACACATTACACATTATACATTACACATTACACAATATACATTACACATTATACATTATACATTATACATTATACATTATACATTACACATTATAGATTATACATTACACATTACACATTACACATTATACATTACACATTATACATTACACATTACACATTATACATTATACATTACACATTACACATTACACATTACACATTACACATTACACATTACACATTAAACATTACACATTACACATTACACATTAAACATTACACATTACACATTATACAATATACATTACACATTATACATTACACATTACACATTATACATTATACATTATACATTATACACTATACACTATACACTATACACTATACACTATACATTATACACTATACACTATACATTATACACTATACACTATACACTATACATTATACATTATACACTATACATTATACACTATACATTATACACTATACACTATACATTATACATTATACACTATACATTATAGACTATACATTATACATTATACATTACACATTATACATTATACATTACACGTTATACATTATACATTATACGTTATACATTATACATTACACGTTATACATTATACGTTATACATTATACATTAAACGTTATACATTACACATTATACATTATACATTAAACATTATACGTTATACATTACACATTATACATTATACATTAAACATTATACGTTATACATTACACATTATACGTTATGCGTTAAACATTATACATTATACATTACACATTATACATTAAACATTATACATTATACATTACACATTATACATTATACATTATACATTATACACTACACATTACACATTACACATTACACATTACACATTACACATTATACATTACACATTACACATTATACATTACACATTACACATTACACATTATACATTATACATTACACATTATACATTATACATTATACATTACAAATTACACATTACACATTACACATTATACATTACACATTATACATTACACATTATACATTATACATTACACATTACACATTACACATTACACATTACACATTACACATTACACATTACACATTATACATTATACATTACACATTACACATTATACATTATACATTATACATTACAAATTACACATTACACATTACACATTACACATTATACATTACACATTATACATTACACATTATACATTATACATTACACATTACACATTACACATTACACATTACACATTACACATTATACATTATACATTATATATTACACATTACACATTATACATTATACATTATACATTACACATTACACATTACACATTAAACATTACACATTACACATTACACATTACACATTACACATTATACAATATACATTACACATTATACATTACACATTACACATTATACATTATACATTATACACTATACACTATACACTATACATTATACATTATACACTATACATTATACACTATACATTATACACTATACACTATACACTATACATTATACACTATACATTATAGACTATACATTATACATTACACATTATACATTATACATTACACGTTATACATTATACATTATACGTTATACATTATACATTACACGTTATACATTATACGTTATACATTATACATTAAACGTTATACATTACACATTATACATTATACATTAAACATTATACGTTATACATTACACATTATACATTATACATTAAACATTATACGTTATACATTACACATTATACGTTATGCGTTAAACATTATACATTATACATTACACATTATACATTAAACATTATACATTATACATTACACATTATACATTATACATTATACATTATACACTACACATTACACATTACACATTACACATTACACATTACACATTATACATTACACATTACACATTATACATTACACATTACACATTACACATTATACATTATACATTACACATTATACATTATACATTATACATTACAAATTACACATTACACATTACACATTATACATTACACATTATACATTACACATTATACATTATACATTACACATTACACATTACACATTACACATTACACATTACACATTACACATTACACATTATACATTATACATTACACATTACACATTATACATTATACATTATACATTACAAATTACACATTACACATTACACATTACACATTATACATTACACATTATACATTACACATTATACATTATACATTACACATTACACATTACACATTACACATTACACATTACACATTATACATTATACATTATATATTACACATTACACATTATACATTATACATTATACATTACACATTACACATTACACATTAAACATTACACATTACACATTACACATTACACATTACACATTATACAATATACATTACACATTATACATTACACATTACACATTATACATTATACATTATACACTATACACTATACACTATACATTATACATTATACACTATACATTATACACTATACATTATACACTATACACTATACACTATACATTATACACTATACATTATAGACTATACATTATACATTACACATTATACATTATACATTACACGTTATACATTATACATTATACGTTATACATTATACATTACACGTTATACATTATACGTTATACATTATACATTAAACGTTATACATTACACATTATACATTATACATTAAACATTATACGTTATACATTACACATTATACATTATACATTAAACATTATACGTTATACATTACACATTATACGTTATGCATTAAACATTATACATTATACATTACACATTATACATTAAACATTATACATTATACATTACACATTATACATTATACATTATACATTATACATTATACACTACACATTACACATTACACATTACACATTACACATTACACATTATACATTACACATTACACATTATACATTATACATTACACATTACACATTATACATTACACATTATACATTATACATTATACATTACAAATTACACATTACACATTACACATTACACATTATACATTACACATTATACATTACACATTACACATTACACATTACACATTATACATTACACATTACACATTATACATTATACATTATACATTACAAATTACACATTACACATTACACATTACACATTATACATTACACATTACACATTACACATTACACATTATACATTATACATTATACATTATACATTATATACTACACATTACACATTATACATTATACATTACACATTATACATTATACATTATACATTATACATTATACATTACACATTACACATTATACATTATACATTACACATTACACATTACACATTATACATTATACATTATACATTACACATTACACATTATACATTACACATTACACATTACACATTACACATTACACATTACACATTACACATTATACATTATACATTACACATTATACATTATACATTATACATTATACATTATACATTATACATTACACATTATACATTATACATTACAAATTACACATTATACATTATACATTATAAATTATAAATTATAAACTATACATTACACATTACACATTATACATTACACATTATACATTACACATTACACATTATACATTATACATTATACATTACACATTATACACTACACATTACACATTATACATTATACACTATACACTATACACTATACACTATACACTATACATTATACACTATACACTATACATTATACATTATACACTATACATTATACACTATACATTATACACTATACACTATACATTATACACTATACACTATACATTATACATTATACACTATACATTATAGACTATACATTATACATTATACATTATACATTATACATTACACATTATACATTATACATTATACATTACACATTATACATTACGCATTACACATTATACATTATACATTATACACTATACACTATACACTATACATTATACACTATACATTATACACTATACACTATACATTATACACTATACACTATACATTATACATTATACACTATACATTATACACTATACATTATACAATATACATTATACATTATACACTATACATTATACACTATACATTATACATTATACATTACACATTATACACATACATAACCTTTTAATGTTGACTTTTGTACTAGGGTATCCTTGCTTCAGACGTAATATTTTGATGTCGATAATCAACTACTGCTTTTTGTCGCATTACATTTGGGCTATCCTGTATTTGACAATTATTGTAGTTTTAATTTGAAAGCTCTAAAGTCTTAAGCTCAAGATTAGAGATTATTTCTACTAAAATTTGCTAATAAATACAATAAGGAATCTAAGAATCATATAATCTAATGTTATTAAAATTAAATAAAACGAAAAAAAATTAAGAGTCAATTCAAAGGAGATCAAACTCAGGCTTACACAACTTAATCCGAACAACGCAATCTTTTTGTTTAACACTTTGTGTCTTTTCTTGCCGCGTCAGACTTTATTGATTCTGCTTTGACTGGTAACATGCTTAGATGGGTTAAAAGCAGAGCTTGGACTCCCGATTTTTATTTTTATTTAACAGATGTGTTGGCGAATTTATGTCATGTGTATTTTTAGATCACTTGTATAGCTACTATAACATAACCTGTCATCACCAACAAAACGCGCTTTTTGTTAGGTTGCTAGTGCACTGAAAAGCTTTCGCATGTTTTTGTATTTCTGTTTTGTTTTCGCAAGCTTCAATAGGAAAACGCCGCATCCAAGCCTGCATGTGCACTGAAATCTCTTTCATCTAATTAAGGGTAACATTGGAATTGCTTTACACTGGCCACATTAGCACTACTGCGAAGTAATGTTCGTTTTTGTAGTGATCAAAAGGTGCACGTCACATTCTGCTTTAAAATTTACTCTATGGCGTATAGCAGAATAATGATACCAGCGATGTTTTTGTTTGTGTAAAAATTGTTATAGCAGGTGACTTTTATTTTCCGACATTAGCTAATTAACTCTTTCACTGTGTATGTACCTCTGGAGGAACATTGTTTTGTAAAATATCAAATATCCCATTGTAACTGTATTTCTGTAATCACACCGTTAAGTACATTTAGAGAACTCAAATCACCCCAATGCATTTTTTAAAGACTTGAAGATCGTTTCACTAAGAAAGTTAGTGTTATCAAAGGATTAAACAGTCTAAACTCCTAACTATCTTACATTATGTTTATATTAGGTGTCAAGTAAACGACCAACACCCCAGCGGGAGGAATCACAAACAAACTTTCTACGTTTATATTTTAATTGCCCGAACTTCTTTTTAAAAATCTCGTTACACCTGTTCCTATTCAGCTTCGGCATCTCTTTTATATCAAAGGGACAGTGCAAACAGTGAACTATTAAGCAGTGGTGGAGCTCGGCTCAAACTAACTTTGTTGTTTATGGCATACAATATGTATATATATATATATATATATATATATATATATATATATATATATATATATATATATATATATATATATATATATATATATATATATATATATATATATATATATATATATATATATATATATATATATATATATATATATATATATATATATATATATATATATATCACACCGATAACTCAAAAAATAATGGGCCGATTTAGATTAAATTTGGTTAATACCTTCCTTTTCCAAATGATTAATTTTGTTAACCAGGAAAATCGGCTCAGGTTTTCCCAGAAAATTTTGTGCTTTCTTTCGAAAAAAAATTATATATCCCGAATTAACAAAGTCAGGGAAACGAAAGTTGGTTCTCTGGTTTATCTCATCATAGGTAAGTCACGTACCAAAATTTAGCTCTGTGCGTCAAAGAGCAAAAAAGTTATAGGCATTTAAATAAAAATAAATTGAGGTTTTCCTCAAAACATCAAAGTTGCGATTTAAAACGTCAAAATTGGCAACATTTAGGCAAAGAACTTGAATCTAATACGGGCTATGGAAAGAAAATGTCTCAAGAAGGATGTTTTACAAACCCTGAAGTCTTAGTTTTAACCGTCATTGTCCTTCATTTTACTAAAATATTTTCAGAAAATTCATTTCAAATAGACCCTTTCTCTGATGTTTGGCAGTAGCCTTAGCTATTGAGTTTATCGTTTAATGCTATATAATTTTTGTCCAATTTTCGTAAAAAATCAATAAAGCTCAATATATTCTTTATTATACAAGATATGAAAAAAATTATATACATTAATTATAGGGTGTCTTGAGCTACATTTAAAAAATATATCTACAATCACAGGGTGGCCGATAAGTCGTGGCTAATACAAATTCTCTTTTTTTTTTAATCAAACACACCTTCTGTTATTGCATTTGTGCATTTTCCATCGAAATATAATGCATGTTTGTAAGAAAAGAAATTCTGGACGCAGCAAGTGCGTTATGGTAGCGAATTTTAATCAAATGCTTCATATTTGAATATTTCAATTTGCTATTAACCTATAAGGTTTACCAAAAAAAGTTTTTTGGGGAACACTTTAAGTTTATTTTCGGAAATTTTTGTACATTTTCAAACAGTAAAGTTATTTTGATGAAACATGGCACACTGTTTTTACTATATTTATTTATATCATCTTCTCCTAATAAATGTATAACTAGTTGCATACGATATTTTAATATATGTAACGATATTTCAAATTTCCCGGCTTTCTGACTCTCACAACTCAAAGGGTATTAGTGAATTCTCTCTTTTTTAGTGAAAAAATCACTAATGAGGAGATCGCGACTTTTGAATTTTGAAACAATTCCTTCAAATGAGCATCCGGGGTCAGTTTCAATTTTAATATGTTTATATATATATATATATATATATATATATATATATATATATATATATATATATATATATATATATATATATATATATATATATATATATATATATATATATGTATGTATGTATGTATGTATGTATCACACCGATAACTCAAAAAATAATCGGCCGATTTTGATCAAATTTGGTGAGTACCTTTCTTTTGCCAATAGGTTGGATAAGTTTGTTAGTCAGCAAAATCTGCTCAGTTGAAATACATTAAACAATGATTTGTTTTAATTAAACAAACGGATTCCCCGGTCAGTATCAGTTCTGAGCTGACCTTAAATGTATGGAATTTCGACCACGAAATTGTAATGCATGTTTTGTAAGAAAATAAATTCGGGACTCAGCGAGTGCGTTATGGTAGCGAATTTTTATTGAACGCCTCAAAATTGAATAACTCAATTTGCTATTAACCTATAAGGTTCGTTGGCCAGGAGACTAGTTCTTTTTCGGGAATATTTTAAGCTTATTTTCGACAAATTTGTGTAGATTTTCAAACAATAAAGTTATTTTTATGAAATATGGTACATTGTTTCTACTATATATGTTATACGGGTAACCAATGTTGATGTCTGCTTTCTTAAAAAACACATATATGCTATTTAAAACATTTTAATGAAAATTCACTATCATAACGCACTTGTTGCGTCCAGAATTTTTAATCTCTTCACTAAAATATTTAAACTAGCCGACTTTGTATGTAAAAGTATGATGCGAGTCATTTGGAATGAAATTTCGAGTGGTGGTTTTCTTCCTTTGGAGATCAAGGTCATGATATCCACAGGAAGAATATCATACCTAGTGCATTATTACAACTATTTTTAATACAGTTTGACGTACTTTGTTTTATATGTTTAATTAGAAAGAAGACTTTCCAAGAAAGGGGAGGCCATCAAATCAGTTTGCTAATTTAAAACACGGTAGTTATTGTCGTATATGTGCCTTCTTACAAAGCTTTAAAAAGGTTGAGTTTGCACTTGTTATTACAAAAATGTGGTGGTTCAATGGGGTTATTTACTGTGGGTCTATGCTGAGTACGGATAATATGTTTTGCAAATGTCGATTTGTCAGCAGAAATATGTTCCTTGTATCTGGTATTAAAACTTCTGAAGTTAGACCGATGTATATTGCGTTATTACATAGACATTTGAAAAACGTCATCTATCATTTTACTTTTATTTATTTTTAAAGAACTTTTTGATTAAAACACCATAATGTCGAAAAAAGAAGAAAACAAACTCTCGTGAAGCTACATAAGTAGTCTCTACATCTGTATTTAGTCTGGAGCGGTTTCACGAAGGAAGGGCAACAACAATTAATGAATTGATTCGTTTTTACACGAACATAAATGTTTTGGCAATTCGTATGCAAAACTACCACTTTTGGAAGCAATAGTTTATCTATCCTGATTTGTTATTCTTTAGATATTATGCCCAGCGTCCTTGAAATGCAGGTCCCTCCGTAAGGGACGAGCGTGTGTATTTGTTTCTTTAACATCGGGCTATTTCCGCGACTAGCGCTAATCACCGATGCCAAGGAGCAGTTTCACCTCAGTATCCTGGAAATTTTGCCGAATTCATTCATTTCTGAAAGAAGGATGGAGATTTTTAATGTGCCCAACATCGCATGGGCACGGGACCGACCGCTTCACGACCTCTCTGGAGGGCGGAACGTGCAGACATTCAACTAGCTCAAATACAATGCCACAACCACGGTTGATGTTAATTTTATGGTATGTACTGAAAACGTGAAAGAGGAACCCTGGGAATCAAACACAGTATCCCTCGGCTCAGAGGCACACGTTCTTACCACTACACCACAGAGACTCTGTAAGCACAAGCGCAGAAGATGGATAGACAGGTACGTCACATTACGCGCTTTTATTGCTCGTTGTATGTAACATATTTTTGAAACAGTTACTTAGGTATAAGCATATTTTTAGCGAACTTTTCGTTTTACGAATAATTCGCTAATGAGGATATCTGCGTTTAAAAATTTGGGTTCCACTGTTGATCAGATGAAAGCACAAGTACAAAATATTTGGGTGATTAACAAGACCAATTTAATATTACATACAACGGTTAAGTTATCTTGACGCAAAAGAATCAGGAAGTAGCATAAACAAAAATTTAGAATTTTTCTTCTTAAAACGTCAAATTGGCGATTTGAAACTTGAAAATGTACAAATTTCAGACAAAAAATCTTAAACAAGTACGGATTATGTAGAAGAAATGTTGTAATAAATGTGTTTTACAAAGCCTTAAGTTTCAGCTTCAACCATGATTTTCCGTCATTTTACTAAAATATTTTCGGAAAATCCTTTCAAATATACGCTCTTTCTGATGCTTTGGGAGTAGTTTCAGCTATAGAGTTTATGCTTTAATAGTCTATATATTAGCAAATTTTGGTAGAAAAGAATCGTTATTGAGAAGACCGCGACTTATGAACTTTATAAAGATTTCTTCAGTTGAGCGCGAACTGGAACCCCTAAAACCCATATACGGGGTCAGTTTCAGTTTTTGTCTGTTTACACATATACAGGGTGACGAATTTCTACGGTAAAGCTCAATATATCCGTTATTATACAAGATATGAGAAAAAATTATATGGGTGAATTATATTTTGACAATCACAGGGTAGCCCATAAGTCGTTGGTGATACATACTTTCTTTTTTATAGAACGCCGCTTATGTTATTGCATTTTTGTATTTTCCATCCAATTATAATGCTTGTTTGTAGGGAAAAAAATGATATCCCACATCGTTTTTGAGTTATTTCTATTGTTTTGCAACTTTTCACGTTTTTGACACATATCGCAAATTGTAATACAACGTTTTTACCACTACATAGTGGCGCTCCATGGAAATGACGCATTCAGGGAGCTTATTGTTTGTATTACTCGTCGAAAAAATCGAGCTGCCGTACACAGGTACTCTCAAATAGTGGCTGAATTTGAGAAGTTTTCGCAGAAATGTTTTTAGTGTTTCCATAGAAATCATTTTTTGTAAGATTTTTGTAATATGTTATAATTACTAATAAATGTTTAGTAAGCTATTGTAAAAAAAGTTGTCGATTTTTTGTGAAAACTATAATTTAGTGTATACTGAAGGCAATTTCTGTAAAGAGAATGGTGATTTTTTTTCAATTTTAATCCTAAAGCTGTTTGTGAATAATTACATCTTGGCAGGTGTGTAAATAGCTTAAAGAGGTTCGTTGGCCAGGAAAATTGGACCGGTTTTTTTCTGGAATTATTATTTTATTTAAGTTTATTTTCAGAAAATGCTTGCACTTTTTGAAACAACAAAGCTATTTTAGGGAAATATGGTCCATGGTTACTACTATATAGGTTATGCTGCTGACCAAATGTCCTTCCTTTAAAAACAAGACATATTTACCATTAAAAATATGTTTACGGATATTCGCTACCATAACGCACTTGCTGCGTCCAGACTTTTCCTTTTCCGAAAATGTCTAATCATTATAGACAAAAGTTTAGACGCGGCATGTGTGATACGATAGTGAATTTTCGTACAAATAAACTACGCAATTTATTTTAGGAGAAATCCCAAAAAACCTTTTCTACGAAAAAATTCGCCGAGATATTTTTTGCAAGGAAAGTAGATATTTTTTTCAATTTCTTGCCCGTGATGCATACTCACTGCCATCCTGGTTTTAAAACGACAACATTTTCGTTTTTCCTCTTTGACGAATTTATCATTAAATAAAATCTCGATAGAATACAGATGTAGAGACTATTTGTCTGCGCTCGCAACTGTTTTTATTTTCTGCTCTGTGACCGGTTTCGCTGTTTAACAGCATCACCAGACGGGAAAAAAATTAAATTAATTTATACGAACCCATGACAATTACAAATATAGATCCGTTGCTACGTACGATGCTTTGATCAAAAAATTCTTAATAAATATAATGCTGGACGCAGCAAATGCGTTATGGTGGTGAATTTTCATTAAAGTGTTTTAATAACTACATAATACGTCTTTTTAATTGAAAGTAGACATCAAATTTAGTCACCAGTATAACCTATGGTGGCCCATTGAAAAGGAGCTGGCAGCCATAACTGCCAGGAAAATATTTTGTCGAAAATACCTGAAACACGTCAAGTTTGCTTGTGAGGGGGAAAACATTTGACGCGGGAGTCATCCCTCAAATTTTTTCAATTGGGAATATAGCTCATGCAATAGCTCGTTGGAAAGAGCTTTTAATTCTCTATACATTTATTTATTTTTTAAAATTCGATCTATTCGTTTAGAAGATATCGATTTTTGAAATGTCACTTTTGCATTTCCTGAGAAATTCTTAATGCTTGAGTGGGCCTCACCAGCGTCCACTACAAGATAACAATGTTTTTAAAGGTTTGCCTAGGTAATAAAGTCATTTAGATTAAGGTGCTCCGAAAAAATGATAGGTAAAAATTTGAACAAAATTTATACAATTGTAACGAAGTTGGTGGTGCTCAATTTGAACATTCATTTGACTAAGTTTAATTCGTTGGAATGTTTGTTTGTTGGTTTAATATATGATTGCTCCTAACATGTACGTCAATACTATGCCACATTTTTAACTGAAACAATTTAGTTTTTTTAATTTCTCGGGAAATTAATTAGTGATTTTTCAATGACTTTTTATTACCTAGGCAAACCCTTAACAACATTGTTATCTTGTAATGGCCGCTGGTGAGGCCCAACTCAAGCAATAAGAATTTCTCAGGAAATGCATTAGTGACATTTCAAAAATCCATATCTTCTAAACGAATGGACGGAATTAGAAAATAAAAAAGAAATGTATAGAGAATTAAAAGCTATTTCCAACGCGCTATCACATGACTCCTATTCCTATTTGAAAAAAAATTAGGGATGAGACCCCCGCTTAGGAGGGTAAAGTTGAGGCTATACTTTTTGCATCAGAAGTTCTCCCTTTTTTGTTTTTGTTTAACGTCCGCCTTATAATATAATATTAGTATAGCATTCCACTGACAGGATACTTTTTTTGTTGTTTAATATAATGTTTAATTTCAATAGGAGATTGGATTATATTTGGAAAGAAGCAAGCTATATTGTACTGTAGTTTTATCAGAAATCGAGCTGTTATAATTTTTCATCTAATTTCAATAGGAGATTGGACACATCCGCATAAGAGATTTCATATCGGAGTGTTTCTCAATGCCCATGTACATAAACATAAGCACCTATTTTGCAGGACAGTTAATCTGTTCAGGTGAGTTTTAGCTGCTTGATTAAAAAGACACATCCATAATCCATTGTAGATCTTATGAAAGATTTATAAATCATAAGTGATTGAGATACGTATCTGCCCCCCACGAAACCTGCGAGGTTGCGCTTAAGATGTTTATGCCCTTTTCGTATCTACTTTTGCATTTTATTTATATGGCTCTCCACAACAATACAAGATAGAATCTAGAGTGACCTTTCTGGGTATCAAGTTGGTCAGAAAACTCTTCAACGAGTGAAGATTGGAACCTGTGATGGGCACTGATAAGTGCAATTTGGAGAACCCAATTCATGACAATACAGTTTTTAGACCTGAGGATCGTTGCGCTAACAAAGTTAGCGTCATCAACGAAACGATCGTCAGGTCTAAAAACTGTATTGTGATGAATTGAGTTTTACAAATTGTACTTATCAGTGGTTTCAATCTTCACTCGTTGAACAGTTTTCTGTCCAACTTGATACCCAGAAAGGTCACACTACACTATATTTTGTATTGTACCTCGTTGAATATTACTGGTGACTGCGGACTTTGGCGCTTCCTATAAAAATACATATTTGTCTTTTGGGGTTTAATTAAACTGCAGTCAAATATTTATCGACATTTGCCAGCGATTTTAATTCCCGTTTTTTTTTGCAGTTGTCAACATACAAGCATAAGACATCTGCAAATTGTAATATCTTTGTTTGTATATTCATTGTATTGTGAAGGTCGTGGGTGTATATGAGATACATGAGAATGCCTAATATGCTGCATTATGGCAACCCCCTACTTGTAAGTTGTTACGGTCGACTTTTTAGCCACCGTATCATTCTACTGACTAAGGAATATCTGAGAAAATTACAATGCTCATAACAGTCTTTAAATAATGGACGGTGAATAAAATATAAAAATAAAATAATTATATGAAAATTTGCCATTATTTTGCCATCGTATTACGCTTCTGACTTCTCTAGAATATTCCTTTGAAGGAAAAGTATTTAAGGAGCATCAAGAGTTTGACGACTGTATATCAAATACAGTAAAGATTTGTTCTGTGGGTCTTAAATTCTCGGTAATAATGTTCAACGACGTTATCAAGAGACTCTCGACCTCAATAGAAGAGACAGTAAAGTCAATTTAACGATATCACACATGCTTCTTTTAACCGCAACGTTATAGTTTCAATGTGTAAGCAGAGGAAAAATCAATATTTTAACTTGTAAAGGTGAGGTAATAAGACTCAATAGTTTTCATTTAAAGTGCGACGGTTACATTTTGAATTAGACAAGTTTCTAGTGACGTGGTTATATTAGTTGCGCTGTTAGGTTTCCACCAATCAGGGACTGAGGCATATGAGCGAGTGTTTAAGGGTGACTGTTGAAGTCTATAAAGACGAAGAACTGTGAACCAGACAAAGGATTTGGTTTTCAAAACTTAAAGCAATACCACCTCTCGTCAGATAAAAGTAAAAGTACTTTAAAGCTCTCAATTCTTCTAAGCAAATAATTGTTAATGTCAATAAGTTCAAATTAGTGGTCTCCCTGTCAGGATTGTGTGTGCAAGACCCCATTTCGAATATTTTGGTAGCGATGCTAATTTCTTAATTATATAACATGATTTTAAAAGGGGGATTTTTTTTTGATAATGCAGAGGTCCAAACTGCCGGATGGGCTATTAGTTGGTATGAAGTAATTATTTGAAGGTCCAGGCGACAAAATATTGGTTTGTATTTTTCTTGTTTACCTGACTACGGGACAGTAACCAGCTCTTAGTATTCTCCTGGGGCACCGGCTGGAGGAAACGCCTTGCCTGATTGTAGGGCAACATTCCATAGCCTTCCTAAAATACAGGGCGATTTAATGGTTGCTGACAAGTGCACTGCCTCTGGGTGAATGTTTTTCAGATAGGCGAGAAATGGACCAATTTCACTGCAATTGTTGTAGTGACTAACGTCAAGGAAAACATGTGAGTTCTCTTTCATATCAAATATTTGTAACTACACTCACGTACAGAAACTGTTTTGCAGCAGACGGGTCAGAAGATTGAATTGTTTTCGTTAATTTTTGCATCGATTTTTACTCAATTAGAGTCATTTCTCTTATTTTGCCGTACATTATTAAGCGTTGGTGTAAAATTTCCTTTTAATCCTTTTAATATTAAGGAAGTGATTTTTGAATCAGAAATTTTTACCTTTAAGATCTGTAAAGTAGAGTAAGCATTTATTTTTCTATTAATTTAGGCTTATTAATTTGATGAGAAAAGCGCCCCTACAAAAAATTAGAATTCATTATATATATACATACATATTATATATATATATATATATATATATATATATATATATATATATATATATATATATATATATATATATATATATATATATATATATATATGTGTGTGTGTGTGTGTGTGTGTGTGCATATACAGTTTTTTATCATTATCTTGATCATGTAAATGTTCTTCTAAATTTAATTAACAAATATCTGCACAAATCATTAAACAATTTTCTTAAGAAAGCTGAAACCCTTGGTTAATTTTAATTTCTTTGTGAATTTGATTAAATCACTAAAATTTAAGTTATGGACTTTGAGCCCCATATTACGCTTGATATAATTGGGCATGTTCAGTTAAACCAAAAGCTATCTGGCCAGGTAAATTTGGTATTTAAAAAACTATCTTTAGGAATTCTGTTACTATACGTTATCCATTACCTAACAATTATTACTGTTTAATATTGATTATATCTACCTGAAAACCTCTTCATTGCTGTCTAGATTTTCATGTTCTTAATAAAGATGATTGTTGAGTTTTCTTCTTGATAATTTATTGAAAGCAGTGATCCAGACCCCCTTTTTCCTCTCACGTTTGATGATATTAGAGTGTTGTGTTTTATTTAGATATCTAAATTAACGATTATCGACAGTAACAAAAGTTTTGCACTGTAAGTCTTTAAAAGATGGACTTATAGGCAAGACTGCTTCCCACCCAAAGTTAGTACAATTTTTATTTCTACTCTCTGATTATATTGATTTCAATTTAACACATTTGATAACAAAATTTACTATTGAACATTAGAAAACCACTTAAAAAAATTTTGTCTCAACTTTATACCTACTATTGTAACACCAAATATCAAATTCATTAATTAGTAAAGTAAATAGGGTTTTTTTTCCCAGGGTGGATTTAAATTGTATTATATATATATATATATATATATATATATATATATATATATATATATATATATATATATATATATATATATATATATATATATATATGTGTGTGTGTGTGTGTGTGTTTGGTTTACTGGCTGTGGCTTTGATCAGCCATTAGCACATTATGACCCTCCTCTGCTACCCTATCCTAAAGTCGTTAGATCACCTTTACACTTTTCTTTTTGTATATGAATATACATACTTAAATTTATTCTATGCTATTTCTAAATACAAGTATTCATCCTTGATTATATAGGTTTTTTTTTGCTTTTTTTTGTTTGTTTTTTTTGTTTTTTTTTTTGCTGCAATCTTTTATTTCTCTTAGGACTTTTCTTATTTCTCCCTTTTTTGGCTTTTTTTTTATTTCTTTTTTTTTATTTCTTTTTTTTTATGTTGCAATCTTTTATTTCTTTTTTTTTCTTTTTTTTTTCTCAAGAGCCTTTTTTTTTAAATAAATAAAAGGATTGTGAGGAGATGGTTGACTACAGGGATACGTATACGCTACTGGGGCTCTTCAGAGCTTTCAACATCACAGACTGAGTCGCTATAAGAAAGGTGTCAAACACTAATAGGAACTTATTAACTATCTAGAGGTAATATTCACTATTAACTAATTACAATTCCACTTTACAGGCTTTACTTAATATAAGTATGTCTATTATTATTTGTATTAAATTTAAGAATGGAATTAAAAGTCGCTAAGTACTGGGACAAAGAAAATACTACTTCCAAATTTCGGAAAGTTGCCGCTAGGTTTCTAATCTATACTTTGATTTTCATATTTTTGATATGTTTGTTTAAAGCTTTAAATATTTCTATATCATTTGTGGCTAATAGTTGAGCTAGGTTAAAGGGTTTATTTACAGAAAGTTTTTGGATAATTAACGAAAATGTTTCTATTTCGTCCTTTCTTAATATACATGATAACATAACATGTTCGATATCTCCATATTCCATACACTCACAATGTGGACTGTCTTTTAATCTAATTTTAAACAAATAGGCTGGACATAATGCATGATTAGTTCATTTATTTCCTCTTTTGAGAAGTTTCCATAATAAAACCACGGTTTAGAGGGTAGTTCCGGCTAAATACGCTTATACATTTCCCCAGCTTTATCAGATGTATAATTTATTTGCCATAGTTGTTTCTGTCTCTTTGTAATCGTACTATAGTAATCTGAATATGGAGTTTTGTATTCTGCCTTCTCTCCCCTATCCACCGCCATCTTCGCAATTTCGTCAACAGTCTCATTGTGCTGTATGCCACAATGACCCCTTAACCATGCTATAGTTACAAGTTGGCCACTATTTTTCATAGAATGTATTTTATTAACAATTAACTGAATTACATAATTCCCAATGGGGTGAAAACACACATTCTGAATTTTCTGAACGGTGATGATTTGTAGCTAGGTATGTGGATTTTATCTAATGCTGTTATATGTTGCTTGAATCTTGTTTCTATTGATTATTTTGTCATTCCTATATATTTTTTATTGCGTGTGTTATATTCTATTTGATATATTCCGTTTAATTCATGTGGGTTGTGTTCTTGTTTTTTATTTATTTTGTTTATTATTTTGTTATTGGTTTTGTAGCTCATTTTTAAGTCATATTGTTTGAGTGTTTGTGTTATATTTTTGATGTGGTGGTTATAAGTGAATGTTGTGTATTTTGAGTTTGCTTCTGGTGTTTTGTTTTCGGTTTTGTTGAGTTGTTTGTTTTTGATTTGTTTTACTAGCTTTTCTATTGTTTTCTTGTTGCATCCATTTCTTTCTGCTATTTGTATTATGATGTACTCCTTTTCCCGTTCGTCGTTATGGAGTGGTACATTTAGCATTCTGTTTATTAAGTATCTGTATGACGCCATTTTGTGTGTGTGTGGGTGTAGTGAGTGTTTAGGTATAGTGATATCTGTTTGTGTAGGTTTTCTGTATATTTTGTATTCTATCTGGTTTTCTTTTCTGATGAGTGTTAAGTCTAGGAAGTTTATGGTGTTGTTTGATTCTTTTTCTATTGTAAATTTTATGTTTTTGTTTGGTCTATTTTTTCGAGGATATTGTCTATGTTGTTTTTTTGATTATAATATTTTTATTATATATATCTTATTAATATATCATGGACGTATCATATATATTTCATGTTTGGGTCTGTCTCTTTTATGATGGTGTTCATTTTATCTTCAACTGTTGTATGTATATTTCTGCTGTGATGCTTGATAGTGGAGATCCCATTGGTGGTTCGTCTTCTTGGATGTAGTATTCTCCGTTGAACTCAAAGTAATTTTGTTTTAATATGATGTTTAATATTTCGCTGACTTTTGTTTTTGTTCTTATTTTGTATTTTATTTTCTATTATATTTGTAGTTTCATTAATAGTATTAATAAGTATATACGACAATCAAAAAACCAACATAGACAATATCCTTGAAAAAATAAACCAAATTAACAAAAACATAAAATTTACAATAGAAAAATCAAACAACACCATAAACTCCCTAGACTTAACACTTATCAGAAAAGAAAACCAGATTGAATACAAAATATACAGAAAACCTACACAAACAGACATCACTATACCTAAACACTCACTACACGCCCACACACACACAAAATGGCCGCATACAGATACTTAATAAACAGAATGCTAAATGTACCACTCCATAACGACGAACGAGAAAAGGAGTACAACATCATAATACAAATAGTAGAAAGAAATGGATACAAGAAAATAATAGAAAAGCTAGTAAAACAAATCAAAAACAAACAAATCAACAAAACCGTAAACAAAACACCAGAAACAAACACAAAATACACAACATTCACTTATAACCACCACATCAAAAAAATAACACAAACACTCAAACAATATGACTTAAAAATGAGCTGCAAAACCAATAACAAAATAATAAACAAAATAAATAAAAAACAAGAACACAACCCACATGAATTAAACGGAATATATCAAATAGAATGTAACACATGCAATAAAAAATATACAAGAATAACAAAAAATTAATAGAAACAAGATTCAAGAAACATATAACAGCATTAGATAAAATCCACATACCTAGCTACAAATCAAACGTAGATACACACATTCACAACACAAAACACCAAAAACCAGACATCACCCAATTACAACTAATGAAACATGTTAAAGACCACAAAAAAAATGGAAATCTAGGAACAATACTACATTCAACCACCAAACAATAAGAAACAACTAATGCCAGAACAAATCCAAGTACAAACACAGTCCGAAGGCACAACCAATCAGAGAGCAGTAAATGGACCAATAGAAGCTCACGGCGCAAGCGCCACGTACAATCTCAGACGTGGACCACACAGGAGCGATAACAGTCAGTAGCGTGATGATGATCAACCGGGCGGTTCGAAACTGCAGTCCACGCAAACCAATAAGAAATCACAAACGTACAGCAAACAAATACAGTGTATATTTAAAAGTGATTACAGTGTAGTGCAATATTCCAAAAGATATATATATATATATATATATATATATATATATATATATATATATATATATATATATATATATATATATATATATATATATATATATTTGGGGAACAATTACAGAGTCGCGGACCCTTAAGTTCATTATTGACGTTGAGATATCTTTCCCTGTCTCCATAGAGTGATACGATTTTGGCATTTTCGTTAAAAGGCCCAATTATATATAAATAAACATTCGTTAGCATAACGCTGCGTCAGGATTTCTATATTACCTGCAAGGAAAGCAATATGGATTAATTATTTCAGATTTTATCTAGTTGCAACACATTTTTACGAAACCGAATCCAATGTAAATTCACTACATTCTTGAATAAGATTCATCAACGTATGTTCCACAAATTACCGTGAAATGTTCAATTTATTTCTTCTCATTCCACGCTTAAACTTTTCAGTTGACGGAAAATATTTTAATGAAATTCTTGATCGGTTTTGTGTTAGTTACGCTCCTCATTTTTGGACACACGCATCTTAAAGTTGGCTAAGCTTTTAAGTACATCCATTTCTACAGATGGCCTTGCATAGTTAAAGGAATCGAATTGCACTTTCACTTTCTTTTTAATACTTAATTTAAATAATGGTACGTGTAAACTCGGTATTTTTGAGAAAATTTCTAGAAATCTTTAGAATATATTCGAGATTAAGGAGATCGCGACGATAAGATTTTTTTTTAATTTAATTTCTCTATATGAGCGAGGGTTAGGATCCCTAGAATCTAAATAAAGAATTAGTTTCTATTTATATACATACATATATATATATATATATATATATATATATATATATATATATATATATATATATAAATATATATATATATATATATACATATATATATATATATATATATATATATATATATATATATATATATATATATATATATATATATATATATATATATATATATATTCACACCGATAACTCAAAAAATAAGAGGCCGATTTTGATGAAAGTTGGTGAGTACCTTCCTTTTGCAAGTGGCTTGGATGAGTTCGTTAACCAGGAAAATATGCTCAGTTCAAATAGGTTAAACAATGCTTTGTTTTAATTATATAGTCGAATTCCCCCTACCCGTGCCAGTTCTCAGCTGACCTTTAATGTATCGAATTTTGATGTTTGTAAGAAAACAAATTCGAGACGCAGCAAGTCTGTTATGGTAGCGAATTTGTATGAAATGCTTCAAAGTTGAATAGGTAAATTTGCTATTAGCCTATAGAGTCCGTGGGCCAGGAAACTAGTTTTTTCGGGAACATTTTAAGTTTATTTTCGAAAAATTGTTATGCATTTTCAAACAATAAAGTTATTCTGATTGAATACGGTACATTGTTTCTACTATATAGATTATACTGATAACCAAATTAGAAGCCTGCATTCTCAAAAAAAAACACATGTTTGCCATGTAAAACATTTTGATGAAAATTCACTACCTTAACGCACTTGTTGTGTCCAGACTTTTTATTTCATATGTTTTATAATTTAGATTCGTGTATCACACATTCCTACGTTTGCATCATGTCTCCCTAACTTTGGGAGGCTCGATACAAACATATTGTTTTCAAAAGAGATCTCAAACATCTATGAAAATTTATACTATCTGCATAATTCCACCTTACCTTCATAAATGATATATTAATGCTTACTTACATACAAGCACAATCCTAAATTAATTTTTTTTTTAAACTATTTTTATTCTGGAAAAAATATTTCAATGATCCCCTGTCTCCACCTCCTGGGAGTCAAGAATTCAATGTAAAATTGCAAATTTTTTCTCAAAAATGCTATATCATTGCAACTTCTTAATTTATTTTACGTGATTTAACTAAACTAAACATACATATGCAATATGCCAATATTCAGTTTTGTTGAATATCTGTAATTCAAGTTTCTTCGGTATAAAATTTAACATAATTTGGAAAATACCATTTATGATATTCGTTATTGTTGAAAAAGGGCACTACTGTGCAGTATAAAGTTAAATAGAATAAACAAAGGTGGATATATTAAATGATTTAGTCGTTATCGTTTCTAATCTACGAAATGTCTCACTATTTTAATGACTTTTCATATTGAATTGATACACAAACGTCAGATACCAAAGAGTTAATTGATAAATAAGTTTTAACGGGTACAAAGGTTGCTTAGGAGATAAGGTAAGTTGCGTTATTTATTACAAATTTTATGCGCATTTTGTTTTAATTTAGTGAGTCCGTTTCTTTTGCAAATGGCTTGTTTTTCCTCCGTAGGGCCCGTCCACCATTAACGTCCCGGTAGCACTGCAGCCTCTGTCTTATTGTGCATGCTCTACACCTTTTTTATTCTACCCATTCCAGGATTACTATGCCTTGAACGAGTCTGCACAGCAACTGATAGGGCCAAGTTTCGAGTTTCCCTGTCTCCGGTCTAGGTTGTCCGTAGATCAGTTGTCTTTTACGGTCCAGAGCTTTACACTCGCACAGGATATGCTGGGCTGATTTTTCCCGTTCGCAGCAAAGTCTGCATGCCAGGTCCTCCTCGAACCACCCCATTTAATGCAGGTGTTCCTTGACAGCCATGTGTCGCGTCAAGAGTCCTGTTGTATTCGTGAACTCTTTTCTCCTGAGGTTTAGCAGCTCTACAGCACTCTTTAAACTGGGTTCCCCAATTAATGTCTCCCCATGTCTAAGCCCTTGACAATCTGCCCAGTATGCCCTATGTTGGTTTCTGACCCAGGAGTTAATGGATCCCCTAGCAGTGCTCTTCGTCACGCCTAGAACCGGTTTTGGTCCAATAAATGGTTCTCCTGATCCTCTCTCTGCAAATCTGCCAGTCTCTTTATTGCCCTTGGCCCCTAGGTGGCCAGGCACCCAGATGAGGGTAACCTTAGTATGCCCGGCCAGGTCACTCATCTCGTCTCGCATTCACTAACCAGTCTGGAGCTTACCCGTGGGCTACTTAGAGCCTTAAGAGCTGCCTGGCTGTCTGTATGATGTTCAACGTATTGATGTAGACTGTTGCGTGAACCCCGAGAGACATACTGCGACTTACTCTCGGTCCTTCTGAATAGAACCGTCCCACGCTCCCCGTTAGATATATCTTGAACCAAACGAGCGCGCCCTGTGGTCTGCCCTTCATGGCGGGTGTTGCAGTTGAGGTCATGGCCCCTGTAATGTCTAGGCAAGCCATCTTTTGAATCTTGCCCAATTTTTGTTTGATACTGGATTGCATCACCTTGGACAACATACGAGTGCTAAGTATGTTAACAATGGTCTGACTACCCTTGTGTATAGCCAGTGGGCCATACTAGGTTTCAGTCCCCACGTTTATCCATATAGCCGCCTAGTGATGTGGCCGTTCCAACTTACCGTGGAGTCCAGCACTACCCCAAGATATTTTACCTCCCTGGCCTGGGGAATATTTCTACCATATAGAGTCAGAGTTCTATGTCCCTCCCACTTCCTCCTCGTCGTAAATAATATGACAATGACTTTTTTGGGGATAACTCCAAGCCCTTGGCTAACCGTCCAGCTTCCCACCACTTTCAGTGCTGTCTGCATACGCTCCCAGACTGAGTGTGTAACTTTTCCTCTGGCCATAATGACGATCTCGACCGCATAGCCCTGTACTTCGTATCCCCCTCTCGAAAGCCTTCGCCGCAGGCTATCCACGACTAAGCACTAGAGCAGGGGAGACAGGACGCTACCCTTCAGGCACCCTGCCGCGACACTCTTCAGCAGTCTCCCCCGCGAGTGAGGTGAACACAACTCTGTCCCTGAGTGTGGAACCAATCTACGTGCAACAAGTCTCCTCTACTCCACGCTCTCTGAGAGCTGCCAGTACCGATCCGAATGAGGTGTTGCTGAAGGCACCTTCTATGTCTAGGAAGGCTCCCAGCGCCACCTCCGTGTTCTCCAGTTTTATCACCAGTTGGTGCAGTGTTGTTTTTGTTGAAACCCCTGCTCTCTATGCATATTGTCTGCAGTGTAGTGGACACAGAGCCAGGCTGGCCCACAAGGTTAGGGTAAGCTTCGATGGCAGTATGTCGGTACCCTGTTGGAGCATGATGGACAGTATCCCGTGAAACCCAGGGGATTTGAATGGCTTGAAGCTGGTTATAGCCCGTCTGACTTTGTTCCAAGTAACCACCTCTTTGGAGGCTGTCCAGTCTAATCTAGATTCCCGCCTGTACGACGCCTCTATCTCTGAGTGTTCCCAGTCCGGAGGTGACTGGTTTATTATGTTGCATTCGGGGACATGCGTCTGTAGGAAGATGACCAGAGTTTCCTCCCCCGAGTTTGTGAAACCTTCCGTGCGTGTTTTGAGTGAGTCCGTGTTGACCTGAGTGCCCTTGGACAGGATCTTGTGTAGTCGAACACTCTCAGATGTGTTCTCCACCTTTTCTCCCTGCCTCCTCCACGACTCCTTCCTGGCGTCCCCCTTTTGGCCGTATTGAACAGCTTGCAGACTTGCGTCCTCCTTTTCCTGACGTCTTCATACCACCACGAAACGTTCCTTTTTAGGGGACAGTGCATATAGCTTGGATGAGTTCGTTAGCCAGGAAAATCGGATGAGTTTTTCCTGGGAAATTTTGGATTTTCTTATATATATATATATATATATATATATATATATATATATATATATATATATATATATATATATATATATATATATATATATATATATATCCAGAAATAACAAGGCCAACAAAATTTGGTACGCAGGTTTAGATTATAAAAAGTATACTATGTACCAAAATTTTTATCTCTCAGTTAAAAGCAAAATGGTTATAGGCATTTAAAGGGAAAAATTTGGCTGCCACTGATGACCAGAGAAACGCATAAAACCAAAATATTTTGTGTGGATAACAAAATCTATTGTATATAACAGACCAAGATTGGGTTTTTTGGCGCAAAAAAAGGAGTACCAGAAAAAAAAGCATTGAAATTTTTTTACTTTTGCTTCTTAAAACGTCAAAATGGCGAACATGGCGAACATTGTGGCCCATTTCAAAATCGCGATTTAAAACGTCAAAATTGGCAACATTTACGCAAAGAACCCAAAACGAATACGGGTTAAGTGGAGAAAATGTCGCAAGAAACGTATTTTTAAAAGCCTTAAGTTTCAGCTTCGTCCGTCATTGTCTTTTATTTTACTAAAATGTTTGCAGAAAAATCATTTCAAATAGACCCTTTCTCGGATACTTTGGAAGTGGTTGTAGTTATAGAGTGTATGTCTGTATTTTTAGCGAATTTTCGTAGAAAAAATGGAATTGAATTGAATTTGCGTAGATTTCTTCAAATAAGCGCGAACTTGGCCACATATACATTGTGAAAAAAAACAATAGTCTTCTTGTTTTCGAGTTATTTCAATTGTTTTGCAAATTTTCAGAATTTTGGCTCATACCAAAGATTATGATATGGAGTTTTTGCCAATAGAGCAGAGATGCTTTCGTTTATATTATTTGTTCATTTTTGTAGTTTTTCAAACAATAAAGTTATTTTAATGAAATGTGGTTAATTGTTTCTGCTATACAGGTTATATGTTTCAAAATTTATGGTTAATTAAATTATTTTAAACTTATTTGGATAAATATATAATGAAGGCAACAATTGAAATTGAATATAGAATGAATAACTGGCAAAGTAAATTTGATTAAGTTGATGTATTAAAATTCAAGCTGCCAGTGTCAGAATGTGCGTTTTTGAAACAATGATGAAAACCTACCTTAGACCAAATTGCGATAGAGGCAATCACAGGTTTAAAACTTATTTATGATATGGCGCATTGTAAAATTAACTTCGGTAAATATTATAATTTGTACTACTGTTATTTAAAAAATCTATTATGGAGTTATTAAAAACTGTTTTATAAAAATTCACAACAATAACGCACCATTTGTTAAAATAGTTGCAAAAATGCCTTTAAAATAGACCATACATATTAAAAATAAATAATTGAAGACCAATGTGGGTTATCAACTTTTTATTACGCCTTCCTTAAAATCCTAAGGTAGTCGGGGGGTTAAACGACTGGCTCATTAGCAAAGGGACTAGGATTCAAATATCACTGTTGACTGAATTCTCTTTCAATTATTTTTTTACGTTTTTTCATCTTCGATTTAACTTTAATGTTATCTGATCAGATTGTGTAATTCCAAAGTTTGTTAGCGATTTTTTGTTAAAACATTACTAATGAATGATAAGGACTTTTAAGACTTTTAATTCAAGTTTAACAGCAGCTGTTGCTGCCTTAGTTGGTAAAACCCTTCGACAGTTTACACAGACGTAGAGATTTCTCACTTCAAAAGAGTTTGTCTTCTCCGCAACCAGAGTCAATTTTTACAGCATCGACAGACAAAAGAATTTTCTTTATAAAGCCACAGAAAAAGTATATACTTCTGTATTTAGATCAGATTTTGAATATTTTTTAATTTATTTAATTTATTTTTATTAGCGAATTTTCTTGTACAAAATGTTCTTTTAATAGGAAATTTTCTTATAAATGAATTTAATGAATTTTCTTTGAAGAAGCATTTGTTGGGAGTTTTTGTAAGAAAAATTATTCAATTGATTCATTTTTTAAACGAAATTCGTTGAAAATAATGTTTTAATGGATTTTCGCAGAAACAAATTATCTTATTTTCAATTTTAGTTACAGATTAGATATATAAAATTTGAATTTTATGTATTCTTTTGGCAAAATTGTGTGTAAAAAATATTTTGCCTGTTTTCGCAGAAATTTTCTTGTTTTCGTAGAAATCATTTTTTGTAAGATTTTTTTGTGAAATTTTGCTAATTAATGATAAATGTTTAATAAGTTATTATAAAAATAGATGTTTTCGGATTTTCTTGAAAAAAATTGTTTGCAAATTTTTATGAACTTTTTTTAAGTTTCGTCGAAGTTAAGTTTTGTCAATAATTATATTTTGGTAGGACCAGGTTTTTCGGAAACATTTAAAGTTCATTTTCGGAAATACTTTATACTTTTCCAAACAAGAAAGTTATTTTGATGAAATATGGTACATTGTTTCTACTATATAGGTAACCAAATTTGATGGCTGCTTTTATTTTTAAAAAAGCCTGGACGCAGCAAGTGCATTATTGTAGTGAATTTTCATAGAAATGATCGTGCACACAATATTTTATTATAACTTTTTTTGCTTGTAACATATAAACCTAATGTTGGTGTATAGTTTAGTTTTTATATCGTAAACGTGCCTACCAAATTTGGTTATCATAGCTTTTTTAGTTTTTGAAATAAAAAATGTTTCGAATGAAAACTCATAATTTTCCCGGAAAACCTTATCCGATTTTCCTGACTAACGAACTTATCCAAGCCATTTACAAAAGGAAGGTACATGCCGAATTTTATCAAAATCAGCCTATTATTTTTTGAGTTATCGGTGTGATTCATATATATATATATATATATATATATATATATATATATATATATATATATATATATATATATATATATATATATATATATATATAAACATATAAAAACTGACCCCGGATATGGGTTCTAGGGGTCCTAGTTCGCGCTCATTTGCAAAAATTTTTCAAAATTCAAAAGTCGGGATCTCCCCATTAGTGAATTTTTTTCTACGAAAATTCACTAAAAGACATATTTGCTATTAATTTATATGGAAATTCACTACCGTAACGCACTTACTGCGTCCAGACTTTTTTAGTTATGTATTACCATGACTATTTATTGTTAATAAGAATGTTTGCTTCTGAATAAACTTTTCTATTGAAACTCGTTTGCTCATAGTTTATAGTCGTTCGTTTAGTGAATACGCGCCAGAATACATTGCTATATTAACGTCCAATTACACAAGACTTATGTAGTGTAGATTGTCTGGAAGAACATTGGAAGCAAATTTACTTCTTTAGAGTGTTATAAACATGTGTAGCACAAAGATTGCATTATGCATCTTCAAGTACATGTCCCTAAGTGTGATTATATTTCACCTTTATGGAGTGTAAAAGCACTTCAACCAGAAAACCGATGCCGCTCTGTCCAATTAATTTCACTTTAATGTATCTTTTGCCAGGAATGCGCTCAGAGATGTAACACATGTTAACAACAAACCCATTAAACATGTCCAAATACTACTAATGCAGCGACTGCGATACGGTGGCGATTTTAGATAAATTTAGATAAATACTGGCTACAGGTTGTCATACAAAGAGGACCTAGACAAAAAAATTTTAAACCAATTAGGTACAGTACTGACAACTTAAATTTATGACGAATTTTTATGTGAGACTTATTTTTCGCTATTGAATTCTGTAAGTGCGCCGATATTAGACAATAAAAAGTATGGACGCAACAAGTGCGTTATGGTGGCGAATTTTAATATGAATGATCTGCACTATATTACGAAAATTAGATATACAGTGTAGCCTCTTTTATTCGAACACAGTTTAATTCAGACATGTAGTAATCCGGACACCTATTTCCAGCAGTCATAACCCGGACGCATATCTAATTCCGAGAGCACTCGTGCCGCATTGTAAATTTTTCACGTTAAGACATGTTTTTAGTTTTTCCTGTATGAAAGAAGAAAATTACATTAGTTGAATATCTCACCAAAAGTTCTCATATTATCAGACAATGCTTCAGGGCATCCAGTTGATCTTAAAAGTGTTGACAACCAGATTTGTGTATCTACTTACCACCCCACTCTAATACAACCAATGGATCAAAACGCAAATCACGATATAAAACTATTTTACAATAAAAATCTGCTTAAGAAAGTTACATCCGAGGCTGATGTTGCCAAACTTTAAAGCGCATAAATCTTGGGAGATGTTTTAGTAAATTTATATATATATATATATATATATATATATATATATATATATATATATATATATATATATATATATATATATATATATATATGTGTGTGTGTGTGTGTGTGTGTGTGTGTGTGTGTGTGTGTGTGTGTGTGTGTGTGTGTGTGTGTGTATATAGTGTGTCCCAAACTGGGTGGGAATTATTGCTATCTCCGTTATTATTAGAGATAGGGAGACGGTTAAATTAGCAATGTCTTGTAGAAGTTCATGCTCCTTCCAAATATTTTGCCCTGCCTCTTTTCGTTTTCGAGTTATTTTGAAAAAAACAAAATTTGTCGATTTCTTTTTTCTTAAATATCTAAGTAGGCGTTGATCAGACATGTCTAAGACTTGTACATTATCAGGACATTTTTATAGAGTAATCTTTTTGTTCTATTCTCAACTTTGGATTGTCATTTGTTTTTGAGCTACAGGTTTCAGCGTTTGTTTTTATTACAGCGGCCATATTGGATTTTTTGCTCATGTGATAAAATGTGAAAAGAGCTTTCCAATGATGTACAACATGCTTGAGAAATCTTGTAATTGCACAGACAATTTTGAGAAAAACCGTTTTGAGGATAGTAGGCTATGAAATCCAATACCAGAAAAAAAGACTGAAAAAAGTGTTCAAAAAGTAGTAGGCCATGAAGTCTAACAATAAACTTCTACTTTTAACATAATTTTCCGTAATAATTCTCGATAAAAAAATATTGCGATTTAATGTACAATACTTAATTAAGTAATAATGCGTGGTAATGTTATGTGAAACAGATTAATAACGAAACCCCGCAATAACAAATAGAAACTTAAACTCCACAAAACAATACAACCAGAAACGGAACTCAACAAATAATAAAATAGAAACTTAAAAATACACTAAATAGAAAATTGTTCAACATGGCCACCGTTTTGTTCAATGCACTTTATACCCCTTTTTGAAACATGCCTGCAAACTATGATGAGGGTGTTTTGGTTAATATAATTTATAGCCTCCGTGATTCTGTTTCGTAGTTCATTGATATTTTATGGTGGATCGAATTTATACACATCATTCTTCAGAGTACCCCAAAAATAAAACTCCATGGGTGTTATATCAGGACTTCAAGCACACCAATGAACCGGCCCATTGTTACAAATGACACGGTTATTAAAATTTTAGTACAAAAATTGTTTGACGATCTAGCGTTGTGAACTGGACAACCGTCTTGTTGGTACCAAATCTCATCTAAATTATCATGAACTCTTCTAATTTTTGGTAAGATACCATTTCTCAATAGATTAAGACAGGTACCTTTCCCCACTTAAATTATTTTTAAAAAAGAACGGACCAACAATGAAGTTACCTGAAATTTTTTTAAAGTAACTGTCTAATCTACAAATAAAAATAACAGTTTTTTACCTAATAAGCCCGACCAAACATTAATACCAAATCTATCTTGCAATCGTCTTTCTTCCTTTAGATGGGGATTTTCATTTGCCCAAATAATGCCTATTATGGCGATTATACACGCCCCAATTTGTAAATCCGGATTCATAAGTACATATTATTTTCAATTGAAAGTTTTCATCTTGCTGACATTCTCCTTGATACCATCTGCAGAATTGAAGTCGCTTAGGGTAATAGTCAACATTTAAGCCTTGCACGATTGTTGGTTTGCATGGATAGTAATGACTTGGTTTTAATACACGGTGTACCGTACTTTTTAGAACGTCCATTTGTTCACCATAAAAACTAACAGATTGCGGAGGGTTTTGATATGAATTTGCAGCTGCCTCAGTATTTCGGTTAGAACGAATATAACATTCCAACATGTCAAAATAGTCTTCATTACTGAACATATTGTGGAATAATATTTAAAGTAAACAGAAAACAAACTATTTAGTACAAAATTTTAAGCAACGTGTTAAATACACCTCAAATTGTTCAGATAATTAAAAATGGCAGTATTCTTAATTGTCACGATAGTGTTATATCCATAGCAACATTTCTTCTGTTGTTTTTCAGTTGACTTACCTTTAAAAATCAAACAATTTTCAAACGCGTCTTCGTTAATCATTAATTTGTTTTTTTTTTTGTTCTGTTAGTAAATTAATAACTAAATTTACTAACAGAACTCAATAAGAAGCATATTAATGATTTACGAAGACGCGTAGTAGGTTTTTATATATATATATATATATATATATATATATATATATATATATATATATATATATATATATATATATATATATATATATATATACATGTCCAGTTAAAACAAACGGAATATGTTACATATAGATACAAATTATTAAAAAATGGAAACGTAAATTTAATAACGAATAAGAAATAATTCTGGCGTTTTTATTTAGGACGAGTTTTTTTTAGAATAATGAGGTTTTCCTTCACTTTTCTAAAGTAATAAACACTTCACTGTGTGATTTTGGATACGTTGCCATATAACTACTGAACAAGTGGAACGAAAAGTGAAGTCAAAATTAATTTTTAACAACGAATCTGAAACAAATATTAACTATGTAGAAGAAATGTCGTAATAAGTGTGTTTTAAAAAGCCTTAAGTTTGAGCTTGAACCATCATTGTCCTTCATTTTACTAAACGGTTTTAGGAAAGATCATTGCAAATAGACCCTCTTTCTGCTGCTTTGGCGGTATATTTAAATTGTAAATTTTAAGAAATAAATCAATATATTTTGGGTATGGTAGTTTTATAGATAATTGACAAACTCTTGATAACTAATTATCAAACATTGTACTATAGACACATTGTGAATTGTTAAAAAATGATGCACAAACATTTAAATATTGGTCTGTTCACCCTTAATCTATATCACTAATACATGAATATATACAACATACCAGTGATAATTAATACTTAATATAGGTATAATAAATTTATACATATTATATAACAATATTCATATTATCCAAGAACTATTGAAACAACTATAACATTTTTTGGCGCTTAACGCTTTAATTTGTAATAATCTATAAAAATTTTAAAAACAATTTAGTACATGTATAAAAGCGTTGTTTTTAAATGTTTATATATATATATATATATATATATATATATATATATATATATATATATATATATATATATATATATATATATATATATATATATATACATACATGTCCAGTTAAAATAAACGGAATATGTTACATATAGATACAAATTATTGAAAAATGGAAACGTAAATTTAATAACGAATAAGAAGGCGTTTTTATTTAGGACGAGTTTTTTTAGAATAGTGAGGTTTTTCTTCGCTTTTCTAAAGTAATAAACACTTCACTGTGTGATTTTGGATACGTTGCCATGTAACTACTGGACAAGTGGAACGAAAAGTGAAGTCAAAATCAATTTTCAACAACAGTCGTGATAATTTATTAATTATTTGCTGCTATCAGTATTTAGTAATCGAAATTTTATTGCAGTGTGGATTTGTAAATCAGTGAATAAAGGTATTTATGTTGAATCGAGAAGAATTAATATCAATTATTACCTGCCGTTTAAATTAATTAATTAAGAATCTTAGTGGTGAAAGTGTAGGTGCTAAAAGTTATCAATTCTAATTCGAATTTAACAAAAATCGCACGTTTAACCGAAAGAGAAAAAATAGAGATGTTAATGATTATTGGAAAGGTCAACAGGCTTAGAAGTCAGCAGTAAGCATATTTAACCAACAACATCCTGATAGACCGTCAATTGCAAGATCTACAGTAAATAAATTGGTCGCCAAATTCACAAAAACCGGCTCCATAAAAGATTTGCCTCGACAAGGTCGATTTCGGGTAAGTGAAAAAGTGAAATTGAATATATTGCTTGAATATGAAGAAAATCCTCACTAGTCTACAAGGCAACTAGCCCTAAATAACAACGTGGACCAATCTTTAACAGTAATATTATTCAAAGAAGAGAAGCATTATCCTTACAAAGTGCAATTGATACACAAGTTAAACGATGGTGATTCAGACCGTCGTTTAGAGTTTTGTGAACAATTAATGTTATGTTCCAATTTTCTTAATAACATTATATTTTCTGATGAAGCCAGTTTTTGCTTGAATGGGGCAGTAAGTCATTACAACTCAAGATATTGGTCACGGGAAAATCCTCATTGGATTCAAGACCCCCACAGTCAACGTCGTGGCAAAATGAATGTGTGGATGGGAATAATCGGACTGCGTTTCATAGGGCCTTAGTTTTTTCAAAAAAATCTTACAGCAGTATGTTACCTAAATTTCTTGCGATTGGATGTAATGCCAGGTCCGACAGTATTTGTTCTAAATAATGACGCGATAGATGTGCCTCATCAAGATACTTGATTTCAGCAAGGCGGCGAGCCTCCTCACTTCTGTGTAAACGTCCGTCAATAAAGATGGATACGCCGTCAAGTAGCAATTGAGTGACCACCGCGTTACCCAGACTTGACTCCCTTGGATTTTTTCTGTGAGGTTATTTAAAATAGAAAGTTTATTTCAACAGACCAAATAATTTTGAAGAGCTACAGCAACAAATTTGGGCTACAATGGAGCTAGTTAATTCTGACATTATTGAGCGCAGTGTACAAAGTGTTTACACTCGTATCGGTCAATGGCAAATGGTGGTTAAAGAACAGTTCGAACGTTTGCGCTAAATTTTATTTGTTTTCCTTGGTTCAATAATTTTTTCCATTTAACTGACGTTTCCATTTTTTAACTAAATAATGCTATTTTTTCATAAGAATTGTAATGTAAAGTCGCAATTTTTTTCACCATCATTTAAGTAGGAAGCAGGTCTATGAAAAACAGCAAAAAAAAGTAAATTAACTAACGCAAATTATAAATTGAATTGACCCTCTGAACCGAAGGGTACTGGGTTCGATCTCAGAGTTCTCCTATCACTTTTTCAGTACAAACTGTAACATTAACATCAACCGAGGTTCTGGCATTGTATTTGAGCAAATCGAATGTCTGCACGTTCCGCCCTTCGGAGGGGGCGTAAAGCCGTCGGTCCCGTGTCGATGCGATGTTGGGCACGTTAAATATCACTACCCTCCTTACAAAAAGGCAAGGGTTCGGAAGAATTTCCAGGATAGTGAGGTGAAACTGCTCCCTGGCGTCGGTGATTGGCCATAGTCGCGGAAATAGGCCGACGTTAAGGAAACAAAAAACACACACACTATTTCTTTGTTGTCTTTTTTACAACCCTGTATTCAAAGTTGCATGTAAACACGACAGAAAACTATATGTACTCAATATTATTACCAATTGACTAAAATAAATGAAAATTTAAATTCATTTATATAATAATTGTATTGAAACTGACCCCGGATATATATATATATATATATATATATATATATATATATATATATATATATATATATATATATATATATAGCAAATATATCAGAAAATTAGAAACATTATTGTGGAGTAAAACGGGCAATGTACATAAGGTTAATACGTCCTAATATTTAAATGCCCTGTATAATTGAGAGTGTAAAATATTTTAGGTTTAAATACGGGATAGCAAGACAGCTAAAAAATACAGAACAATGATTTCTTTTTTACATGTAGTACATTTTAATTTCACGAAGCAAAAGTCGTTAAAATACGATAGAACCAAAAGAACAATAGCCTTGTTTTTATTTATAGAGTTTTAAATAGAATATAACGATTTTATTTTATCCTTAGTCAGTAAGTGCATTTACTATATGATACATTTACAATATTAAGTTAGAAATAAGTTTTTTTTAATACCAATTGTAAGAAAAGACGCAGTGTTAGTTGATAAGGGTACTTTTAGCGAATTTTTTTTTTAATTCGCTTTTGGGGAGATCTGTGTTATATATATATATATATATATATATATATATATATATATATATATATATATATATATATATATATATATATATATATATCCGACCGATAACTCAAAAAATAATGGACCGATCTTGATAAAATTTGCAGAGTACCTTCCTTTTGCAAGTGGCTTGGATAAGTTCGTTAGCCAGGAAAATCGGACTAGGTTTTCCCGGAAAATTTTGTGTTTTCTTTATAAAAAAAATCATATCTCCGGAAATAACAACGTAAGGGCAACCAAATTTGGTAGGCGTGTTTGTATTATAAATAGTGAACTCCGTACCAAAATTTAGCTCCATAGCTTTAAAGAGAAAGAAGTTATGGGCAGTTAAAGCAATAAATGTTGGAGTTTTCCTCAAAACGTCAAACTCGCAATATTAAACGTCAAAATTGGCAATGTTTAGGCAAAGAATGTAAAACAAATACCATTTGTGAAAAGAAAATGTTGCAAGAAGTTTCAGATTCAACCGTCATTGCCCTTCATTTTACTAAAATATTTACAGAAAATCCATTTCAAATAGACCCTTTCTCTGGTGCTTTAGCTGTCAGTTTAGTTAAGTTTGGTAGCTGTTTGGATATTTATTTGTAGGTTTAGTGAAATTTATGGTTTAACGGCTTATAATTTTTTTTTAGCTAATTATCGTGGAACAAATTTGTTAAGGTATTTTTGCATTTTTTATCGAAATATGATGCGTTTATCTTAAAAAAAATCTGGACGCAGTAAGTGCGTTTTGGTTGCGAATTTTCGGTAAATTTGCAGTTAAGCTCCCGAACGCTTTTTAAAACACTGTTTTCAGAAACCTGCCTAGCCCCCCCCGGATCCACAAACCCCAAGAAAAAATTTCTTGTTTACACTCCCCAAGGAAGTTACGGGACCAGGAGTGAGTAGGGGTGCATAATTTTTTTAGCTAATTTTTTTAGAACAAATTCGTTAATGTAATTTAGCATTTTTTATCGAAATATGATGCGTTTATAAGAAAAAAATCTGGACGCAGTAAGTGCGTTTTGGTAGAGAATTTTCGGTAAATTTGCAGTTTAGCTCCCGAACGCTTTTCAAAACACTGTTTTCAGAAACCTGCCTAGGGCCCCCCCTGGATCCACAAACCCCAAGAAAAATTTCTTGCTCACACTCCCCAAGGAAGTTACGGGACCAGGAGTGAGTAGGGGTGTATAATTTTTTTTAACTAATTTTCGTAGAACAAATTCGTGAATGCATTTTTCCATTTTTTGTCGAAATATGATGCGTTTGCAAAAAAAAAATCTGGACGCAGTAAGTGCGTTTTGGTAGCGAATTTTCGATAAATTTGCAGTTTAGCTCCCGAACGCTTTTCAAAAAACTGTTTTCAGAAACCTGCCTAGGCCCCCACCCCTCTGGATCCACAAACCCCAAGAAAAATTTCTTGTTCACACTTCCCAAGGAAGTTACGGGACCAGGAGTGAGTAGGGGTGTATAATTTTTTTAACTAATTTTCGTAGAACAAATTCGTTAATGCATTTTTGCATTTTTTATCGAAATATGATGCGTTTGTAAGAAAAAAATCTGGACGCAGTAAGTGCGTTTTGGTAGCAAATTTTCGGTAAATTTGCAGTTTAGCTCCCGAACGTTTTTCAAAAAACTGTTCAGAAACCTGCAGGTGAGGTCCTAGTAATGTCTCTGAAAACAATTTGTTGAAAAGCGTTCGGGTGCTAATCTGCAAATTTACCAAAGTTTCATTAAATCCTTCAAATTTCAATAACTCAATTTGCTATTAACGTAAGCTTTGTTGGATAGAAAACCAATATTTAAGTTTATTTTCGGAAAATTTTTGTATATTTTCAAACCATAAGTAATTTTGATAACATATAGTACATTGTTTCTACTACATAGGCTATACCGGTAATCAGATTGATGCCTGCTCGCATTTGCTATTAAAAACATTTTTATGGAAAATCACTTCCATAACACATTTGCTGCATCTAGACTTTTGAAAAATGTTTATATATTTTCAAACAATAAATTTGTTTCAATGAAATATGATACATTGTTTCTACTATATAGGCAACCAAGTTTGATGCCTGCTTTCATCAAAGAAAGACATTTGCTATTAAAAATATTTTAAAGAAAATTCGCTACCACAACGCACTTGCTGCGTCCCGAGATTTTTTTGTGCTTGTTTCAAAAGAGTGCAACGAATAAAAAGTTGGACAATAGGAAAACGAGAGGCCTATGAACTTTGTTTTACCGAGTTACAAGAGAAAAGATTTTTTTGTAACACAGGTATAGTTTATTTAAGGAGTCGACGGCAGGTCCATGAGGACGATTCGTAATTGAACTACCACAAGTGAAACTTGATATTAGTTGACGTATGGCGTCACTGTAAATATGGAAGTTGAGAAGTGAAACGTGAAAGGCAAGTGCCTGATAATAAAATATACAATTTTTGTGTAAAGAAGATAAAAATAAATACCTGGTACACGGTTTGTTAAGACCGTTTTAAATAAAATGGAAATTAATTTATAATCACAGGAAAGCTACTAAATGCAAACAGTAGATCAAATGGAAAGTAATAAGTACACATCAAATGGAAGACGCAATCAAGACAACATTCAGTAAGTCGTTTTATGGACTTTATCGAAATAAATGTGCTGGCTCTTTTTCTATAGTGTGATTAGTTTTTAAGAATATTTTTGTCCCATTGATGATTTTAATGTCAATTTAGTTCACTAAGGGGGATATTACATAAAGGCCGAATCACTATATCATAGTTAGGTAATTCATGTCCCCTGTGGGTCCGGGGACTAACTAAAAGAATAGGCCCAAGGTAACTCCTGCCTGTCGTAAAAGGCGACTAATTGGAATCAAACACTGGCGGGGGTCTTGTCCATGTGGGCCTGGAGGGAGGCGGATATCTCTAGGGAGTGAGGCACATCCGGATTTTGAGGCCTCCACTCTGGGCTTGTAAATGGATGGTTGCCCGCGCTTGGTTGTTACTCGGGAGCGGGGTTCCGGATGGGTGCCGCCTTGGGTTGAGTGCTGGCGGGTGTCGTGTGTCTAGGCGACCCGGAGGGGGTTGACAACTCTGATGAGTGGTAAACACCCGGAGTTTGGGGCCCCCACTGTGTGCTTCGGAACGGACGGACGGCCTCGTTTGTGCGATGCTCGGGAGCGGGGCTCGATGGGATGTCGCTTTGAGTCTAGCACTGGTGGGTGTCGGGTCTAGACGAACCCGGAGGAGAGCTGATATCTTTAGGGGTGGAATAAAACTAAGGGTTGAGGCCTCTTCTGTGAGCTTCGAAACGGACAAACGACCTCACTTGGATGCTGCTAGGATGCAGGACTTCATGATACTGCACTGAGTCAAACACTGACGTATATCTGGCCCAGACGAACTGGGAGAGAGGTTATCTCTCATTGAGCTTTGAGACGGGCAAGCGACTTCGCTCAGATGGCAGTACATCTGTCAAACAAAGTTTCACCTCGCAGGTGTCGTCTCCTGTCAAAGGCTCGATTTGTTGGGTGAAATTTAAGCTAACGCTGGCAGGTGTTGGACCTGGACGAACCCAGAGGTGGCTGGGGTCTCTAGGGGTGGATTACAACTGGATACTTAGGCCTACTCTGTGAGCATCGATACGGGCTAACGACCCTGCCTGGATGCTGCTCGAGGGCGGGACTTCATGATACCGCCTCGAGTCAATGAAACACTGGCGGGGGTCTGGTGCAAGTGTGGCTGGGGGGAGGCAGACATCTTTGGGGAGTGATATGCACCTGGAGTTTGGCGCCACCACTGTGGCCTCAGATACTGACAATTGCCCTCACTTGGTTGTTATTCAAGAGCGGAGTTCTAGATGATATCGCCCTGAATTGAGCCCTGGCGTGTGTCGTGTGTCCAGACGTCGCGGGGGGCTATGATCTCTGATGAGTGGTAAACACCCAGAGTTTGGAGCCCATACTGTATGCTACGAAACGGACGGACGGCCTCGCTAGGGTGATGCTCGGGAGCGAGACTCGATGGGATGTTGCCTTGAGTCTTAACACTGTTAGGTTTCAGGTTTGGAAGAGCCTGAGGGGAGCTGAGATCTCTAGGGGTGGATTACAACTGGAGATTAGATTCTGCTTGAGAGTGGGACTTCATGATACCGCCTCGAGGCAAACACTGACGGATGTCGAGTCCAGACAAACTCGGAGAGAGGTTATCACTCTTTGAGCTTCGAAACGGGCTAGCGACTTTACTCAGATGGCAGTACACCTGCCAAACAAACTCTCATCCTCAAGAAAAGATCGACTCCCTCAGGGAGCTGGAATTGATGGGTGAAATTTAAATAATTAGGCGTGAGCCACAATAGACCCAAGGTCGCGGTGGAAAGACTGAAATAGCCCACTCACAATAAAATCTAATCTAATCTAATCTAGGTAATTCATTGTGTTAAATGAATTTGATTTGTATTGATTTATCGACAATCTGTGATGATAAATTTGATATAACCTTTTTTAATGGAAATTTGTTAATTTAATCAATCAAAAATAAAACATACTAGATTGTACTTACATAATCTGTTTAATTTTGACCTCAAATCAAACAAATATTAGTTATATGATAAAGTAAGGCTATTTTTCACCGTTAATTAAAAGTAAAATCAAAAGAACCCAATCATATATAATTTTTTTGAAATTTCCAAACACTCGGGAGTTCTATAATTTATAAAAGCCATATATTAAACAAAAATGCTAGCCCAAGCACAGAAACCTACCCATGAGATGAGAGAAAAATTTAAAATCACAGCAGTAAGTAAACAATTTTTGGTATAATTTCAGGATCATCAATATTAGCGTTTTTTTATTAATAAAGACGCAATTGAATTATCATGCTCTACAATTAAAAGTGCTATAAAGGACACACAAAATACCATAGCAAAATATATGTATATATATTGAAACTGACCCCGGATATGTTTTCGGGGGCTAGTTCACGCTTATTAGAAGACATTTTTTCAAAATTCAAAAGTCACGATCTCCTTATTAGTGATTTTTTTACGAAAATTCATTAAAAACTGCTAAACACGGAGTCATGATTGCGACGACAAGGCAACACTACTTTAGATTGTGATGATGACACTTGCTTGTCTTAAATATAGGTCTTATGTCCATCGATAATGACCGTAAGACCGAAACACAATGCCTGAGCTTGATAAGGGATATCATGTTTGTTCAGTTATTTATGTTACTTTAAGAGATATTAATTGATGGAAAAGCTTTGGTGGTCCAGGAGTAAGAACCTGTGCCTCTGAACTGAAGGGTGCTGAGTCCGATTCCCAGCGTTTCCCTTTCACTTTTTCATAACATACTGAAATATAACATAAACCGAAGTTGTGGCATTGTATATGTACAAGTTGAATGTATGCACGTTGCGATCTTCAGAGGGGGCGTAAATCCGTCCGTCCCGTGCCTATGCTATGTTGGGCACGTTAAAGATCTTCAACCTCCTTACAGAAAGACGGGTGTTCGGCAAAATTTCTAGGATAAGGAGGTGAAACTGTTCCCTGGCGTTGGTGATTAGCCACAGTCACGGAAATAGGCCGACTTTAAAGTACAAAAAAAAATGCACAACATGTATATGACAGAATCGGTTTATTTGTACACTAATCCTATGTAAAACAGACTGACTTATAAAATTTGTCTTGGTTCTAATAAGCTAGCTGCTTTGTTCTCTTATATTTAGTTTAAAACATACCGCAACAGAATTATTTAAAACAGGTGTATATGGCTTAAAAGTTCTTTTGTCACATGATACAATACAACAAAATTCTGAAAATCAAAAACAGGGATAACTAGGGTACTTTGTTTGTAGCTTTTAGCATATCTGAACCTAAATACAATATACTCTCTTGTTCATAAACCAAATACAGGTACAAAGAAGTTACTAAACATCAAAAGCTCCTTCACTTGCAACTCCAAGAGATATAACATGACACCCAAAATAATATTCTGCGAAAGCCTTAGGGTTCAAACACTAATATTATGTGATTATACCATATAGCTACTGTTTCATAACTGTATTCTCAACGAAACATGATAAATTCCCAGGGCTCGCAAAACCCATTAGAGTTAAAAGTACATACATAGTAGTATCTTTGAACAGCAAGTCTGTTTCCACCTACTTATTTCTTGAATAATACATCAATTTCCTGTTTTGTCGAACAAGCCAAAAACTTTGAAGCTGATGTGTATAACTTTATTGTAAAACAAGGTTGCAGAGCAAGCTCGTATATACAAGATAAATCACGTAAGAAGTTTGCGAAAGTTTGAAAAAATGTATAGCAACGCAAAATGGTTCTTATTGGATTTATATAATCTCTAAAACGTCTTATTACCTAAATAATTTATGCAAAATGATCTACTATTTAAATGTAACTAATTTTTTAGGTTTTTCTTTTAGTGAATTTTCGTGTAATTTATTTGAGTTTGAAGCTATATAACAAACTACCAGGTGAGTTGAAATAAATGCCTGAATCTTTATTTACCAGAGAGGTTAAAAAACTTTTGCTACGGGCGACACTTTATTCAGCGAAGGAATATTTTATGTTTAATTCATAAAAACTATTAAAGCCGCTGCTTAGAGATTTCCAATGTATTTTGTGTTATTTGATTGCCTGTATTAGTGAATTTTCTTTAAAAAAATTCACTGATGAGGAGATCCCGACTTTTGAATTTTGAAAAAATTTCTTCAAATGAGCGCTAATTAGGCCCCCCAGAAAACATATCCGGGGTCAGTTTCAATTTATATATATATATATATATATATATATATATATATATATATATATATATATATATATATATATATATATATATATATATATATATTTGTGTGTGTGTGTGTGTGTATCACACCGATAACTCAAAAAATAATGGGCCGATTTTGATTAACTTTGGTGAAAACATTCCTTTTGCAAATGGCTTGGATAAGTTCGTTAGCCAGGAAAATCTGCTCAGGTTTTCCCGGAAAATTTTGTGTTTTCTTTCGAAAAAAATTTATATCTTCCGAATTAACAAAGTAAGTGCAACCAAATTTGATACGCAGGTTTATGTCCTTATAGGTAAGTCATCTACCAAAATTTAACTATGTAGGTCAAAAGACATAAAAGTTATAGGCATTTAAAGAAAAATAAATTGGGGTTTTCCTCAAAACGTCAAAGTGGCGATTTAAAATGTCAAAATTGGCAACATTTAGGCAAATAACTTGAATCTAATACGGGCTATAGAAATAAAATGTCTCAAGAAGGATGTTTTACAACCCCTAAAGTCTTAGTTTCAACCGTCATTGTCCTTCATTTTACTAAAATATTTGCAGAAAATTCATTTCGAATAGACCCTTTCTCTGATGCTTGGCAGTAGCCTTAGCTATAGAGTTTATCGTTTAATGGTATATAATTTTTGTCGAATTTTCGTAAAAAATCAATAAAGCTCAATATATGCGTTATTATATAAGATATGAAAAAAATTTGTATATATGAATTATAGAGTGTCTTGAGCTACATCTTAAAATAATATTTCTACAATCACAGGGTAGCCCATAAGTCGTTGGTGATACAAATTTCCTTTTTTTTTAATCAAACACGCCTTATGTTATTGCATTTTTGCATTTTCCATCGAAATATAATGCATGTTTGTAAGAAAAGAAATTCTGGACGCATCAAGTGCGTAGTAGCGAATTTTGATCAAATGTTTCGTATTTGAACAGCCCAATTTGCTATTAACCTATAAGGTTGACCAAGAAACGTGTTTTTTCGGGAACACTTTAAGTTTACTTTTGGAAATTTTTGTACTTTTTCACACAATAAAGTTTTGATGAAACATGGCAGATTGCTTTTACTATATATTTATACATGGATTGATTTGCTTGTTGTTTGAAATGTCTTTAACACAGTCTTATATTTCTGTTTCAGGTGTTGCTCTTCCACATTTGATAAAATATTAGCAAAAAAATCCATTTGAAATAATCATTTGCTATGTTACACCATACATTTATATGCTACCTTATAACCCGTTAGAGAATATCCTTGAAAGAACAAATTGTTTGTAATTTTCTCAAAAGAAAAATTTGTTTCGAATTTTTGTGTGAAAGGATGTTTGGCGAAATTTTAATGGAATATTTTTCTAACAAAATTCGTAAAAATAATGTTTTAATGAATGTTTTTTGTACATTTTTGTAAAAAATATGTAGAATTTTTTCGTTAAATTTTTTCAACCAATTTTTGTAAAAGTACTATTTTTAGCACATTTTCATTAAAACAAAGTTCTTTTAGTGGATTTCTGTAAATAATTTTGTTAGCACATTCTACTGGATCTTTTCCAAAATTTGCGTTACAAACACCTTTTCATTGAATTTGCATAGAAAAAATTCGCTTATGAATTGGTTCATTGTTCTGATGTTTTCCTTCAGTCGTGTTCTCACTTGGCTGTGCATGTGGAATTATGTACGCACCTTCATTTTGTAAGTGGCTTAGGTAAGTTCGTTAGCCAGGAAAATCAAACCCGTTTTTCCGGGGAAACATTGGGTTTTCTTTCAGAAAAATTTTTTTCCATGAAAATAACAGAGCTACGATAACCACATTTGGCCTTTACGTTTCTATTATCAAACATACCCTACGCGCCGAAATTCAAATATCTAAGTTAAAACAAACAAAAAAAAGGTTATTTAAGGGTAAAATGGGTGCCACTGGTGATCAGAGAAAAGCACAAGAACTAAATATTTTGTGTGATTAATAAAACCAATTGAACATTACATAGAACGGTAAAGTTTTCTTGTCGTAGAAATGTCAAGAAGTACGAGAAAAAATATTTGGAAAATATTATAATTTTTCTTCTTAAAACATCAAGTCGCGATTTGAAACGTCGAAATTTGCAATTTTAAGACAACGAATCTGAAACAAATATTAACTATGTAGAAGAAGTGTCGTAATAAGTGTCGTAATAAGTGTGTTTTAAAAAGTCTTAAGTTTCAGCTTCAACCATCATTTTACTAAAAGGTTTTAGAAAATATCATTGCAAATAGACCCTATTTCTGATGCTTTAGCGGTATATTTCAGCTATAGAGATTATGGTTTCATAGTCTATATTTTAGCAAATTTTAGTAACAAAAATTCGTTATTGAAAAGACGGCGACTTACGAATTTTAAAAAGATTTCTTCAAATGAACGCTAACTAGAACCCCTAAAAACCATATAGTACAGCTTAAGTTTTTGTCTGTTTACACATATACAGGGTGACGCATTTCTACGGTAAAGCTCAATATATCCATTATTGTACAATATATGAGAAAAAATTATATACCTTAATTAAAGGACGTCTCGAGCTGCATCTTATAAACGTATTTTGACAATCACAGGATGGCCCATGAGTCGCTGGTGATACACTTTTTTTTTAATAGAACACCCCCATCGTATTGAATTTTTGTATTTTCCATCGAGTTACAATGCATGCTTGCCTTATACAGGCACTCTCAAATAGTGGCTGAATTTGCAAAGTTATCGCAGAAATGTTATTAGTTTTTCCGTAAAAAATCAATATTTGTAAGATTTTTGTGATATATTGGTAATTAGCAATAAATGTCGAATTTGTGTGAAAAATATAATTAAGTGTAACATTCATGAAGGCAATTTCTGCAACAACAAAATGGTGAATTTTTGTAAAAGACATTTTTGCAAATTCTCATAATTTTTTTTGTCAACTTTGGTCACAAAGCTGTTTGTGAATAATTATGTCTTGGTAGGTATGTAAATAGCTTGAAGAGGTTCATTGGCCAGGAAAATCGGCCAAGTTTTTTCTGGAAATTTTAAGTTTATTTTCGAAAAATATTTGTACTTTTTAAGCAACAAAGCTATTTAAATGAAATATGGCACGTTTTTGGTACTATATAGGTTATACTGCCAACCAAATGCCATTCTTTTAAAAACAAGACATATTTGCCATTAAAAATATTATTACGAAAATTCGCTAACATAACGCACTTGCTCCAGACTCCAGACTTTTTTTTTAAATACGACCCTCACTTTCTGATATCATATTCTGAAAACTCTTTTTATTCCAGATGTCACACTTTGTGGTTTAGTACCATTTCATTCTTTTTTTTTCGACCTTAATTAAGAAAATTTTCATTACGGACCTGTACATAGCTTTTAAGCTTAAGTACCAAACAACTATATATATATATATATTTATATATATATATATATATATATATATATATATATATATATATATATATATATATATATATATATATATATATACAGGGTGAGCCACGGTGGATGGAGTATTAAAAGTATATAGAGAAGGAATCAACCGATTGCTTTGAAATTTTGTTTACCGATGTAACGGAGTATGATCTTTCGACCTAAAATATTTTTGAAAATGCAGTGTTGCCACATATACGTAAAACTGGCAACATCTTCGTAATTTTAAATGGAACACCCTATATATTTTTGCATTTTTTGAATTGTCGTCTCTTTTTGAGTAACTTTTGTTGATATTTTCCTATACCTATCTCAAGTCGTTTTCGAGATAATAATTATTTTCTGAATTTATTACCAAAAATTTGACTTTCATTAAATCGTGTTTTCTCCTACCGACGAAGCGATTTAAAGATAATTTTTTAGCTACGGTTAGGCAACGTCTAGGGGCATCTCCTCCAATAATCAAATCTTTAGAATATCATACAGGGTGAGTTAGAGAACGCTTTCTATAAGTGACTCGGAGAAATGCACGAAAGTCATTTTTTTTAAATAGAACGCCCTGTATATTTTCACACTTTTTGGATCGTCTTCTCTTTTTGAGTAACTTTTGTTAATATTTCCCTATACCTATCTCAAGGCGTTTTCGATTTATGGTCACTTTTCTCTAACATATCCAAGATTATTGGTCTTTTTGTATATCATAATGGGTGGGCCATGAAATTTCTATTTTGTTACTTTGTCATGACAACAGACATGCTGTTTATCTAAATAAATTTGACGTTAGTGATATTTACATTCAATTTGAATAGCTATAGCACAAACATGACATAAAATAATTATACAAACACAGTTTTAATGGATTTGTTTTTTATTCATGAACAGTGCAATAAGATTATCAGCAGAACTTGTAGAAGATTTAATGATAAATATCCGAATTTGCCGCAGATGAATAACAGAAAGTTTCTACGAATTCATAGGAATTTTATAAATTTTGGTTCGTCGTTATGAGAACAATAACACTATCAGTATTTGGAAAAACTAATACCTAATCAGCGATAATAGTAAAAAAGGCCAAGTAGCAATAACAAATAATACCAATGACAGTAATAAATATGTATAAAAATCTTAAAACTATATAAATTGTTCGAAATGTTGACCGTTAACTTCCAGACACTTTTGTATACGATGATGCACGGCGTTTGTTGTAGCAGCTCTTATTTCAGCGGGGTCCAAGTTTTCAATCTCTTGAATCACTCGACGTTCTAATTCTGCCCTGTTGTGGACTGTAGTTTTATAAACTCGATCTTTAAGAATACCCCAAAGATAAAAATCTAACGGGGTAAGGTCAGGGGACCTCGTAGGCCAGTTACACGGTCCCAAACGTCTGATCCAACGGTCATCGAAAAGCCGGTCCAACTCCATACTAATTTCGGATGTACAATGTGCAGGAGCCCCGTCGAGTTGATACCAACAAGTTCTATATGTTTCAATTGACAGATTATCAAGGAAGTCTTCCACAATTGTTCTAATTATATCTAAATATTTTCTGGAATTCAATTTTTCGTCATATATGTAATATTTTATTTTGTCATCCAATAACATACAAAAAACATTTAAACTAAATTTGACTTGAAAACCAGCCTCTCTAGTAACGTGGGGGTTGTCTGTGGCCCAATAGTGACGATTTCGTGTGTTACAAATCCCCTCCCTAGAAAATTTGGATTCATCAGTCCATATCATTTCCTTTAAAAAATTGGGGTCCTCTTGCATACGCACAACTAACATTTCACACAACTCTATTCTCTGTGGATAATCCTGAGGCGTGAGAAATTGAACTCTTGTAAATTTATAATTATGCATTTTATGATTTACTAGTATTCTTCGAATGGATGAATATGGCAATCCTAAATCCTGTTCAGCACAACGTATGGAATACTGGGGATTCGCATGAAAATACGCTAGCACATTGATTTCATTTACCTCGTCAGATGTCACAGGTTTGGGTAGATTTCTTGCATCTCTTAACGACGCACCAGATTTTATAAAATTCCTATGAATTCGTAGAAACTTTCTGTTATTCATCTGCGGCAAATTCGGATATTTATCATTAAATCTTCTACAAGTTCTGCTGATAATCTTATTGCACTGTCCATGAATAATAAACAAATCCATTAAAACTGTGTTTGTATAATTATTTTCTGCCATATTTGTGCTATAGCTATTCAAATTGAATGTAAATATAACTAAAGTCAAATTTATTTAGATAAACAGCATGTCTGTTGTCATGTCAAATTGACAAAATAGAAATTTCATGGCCCACCCATTATGATATACAAAAAGACCAATAATCTTGGATAGGTTAGAGAAAAGTGACCATAAATCGAAAACGCCTTGAGGTAGGTATAGGGAAATATTAACAAAAGTTACTCAAAAAGAGAAGGCGATCCAAAAAATTTGAAAATATACAGGGCGTTCTATTTAAAAAAAATGACTTTCGTGCATTTCTCCGAGTCACTTATAGAAAACGTTCTCTAACTCACCCTGTATGATATTATAAACATTTGATTATTGGAGGAGATGCCCCTAGACCTTGCCTAACCGTAGCTAAAAAATTATCTTTAAATCGCTTCGTCGGTAGGAGAAAACACGATTTAATGAAAGTCAAATTTTTGGTAATAAATTCAGAAAATAATTATTATCTCGAAAACGACTTGAGATAGGTATAGGAAAATATCAACAAAAGTTACTCAAAAAGAGACGACAATTCAAAAAATGCAAAAATATATAGGGTGTTCCATTTAAAATTACGAAGATGTTGCCAGTTTTACGTATATGTGGCAACACTGCATTTTCAAAAATATTTTAGGTCGAGAGATCATACGCCATTACATCCGTAACGAAAATTTCAGAGCAATCGGTTGATTCATTCTCCATATACTTTTAATACTCCATCCACCGTGGCTCACCCTGTATATATATATATATATATATATATATATATATATATATATATATATATGTATATATATATATATATATATATATATATATATATATATATATATATATATCACTTAACACTTTATGTAATTTGGGTGTTGAAATAATCCAATGGATGAATTTAGGCAGTAATTTAATGGCATAAACACAGAACAAAGTTAAATCAAAAAGGAAAAAGTATGCTTTGAAAAATAAATGGATGTGGCAATAGCCGTATTTGGATTGACAGTAACATTAATTTTTGACAGATTAGTTTCTTGTTTAATTTATTGTGTAATAATTAGTAACTGTTTCTAATAAATATGTTCTCTAACGAAGAAAAGTTTGACATGTTTCATTTCATCCAACCTAAATTGTTTAGTTGTGGAGCGTATGTATTTGGAGAAATATCCGGAAAGAAGACAGCCAAATTGATGACAAACATTAAAGCATATGGTTCTTTTAAAAAACCTGTAGTTTCTTGGCAAAAGTCCAGTAATAAGGAAACAGTACTTTATGTGTTGTTATCAATTACTGTGGATCCCGGTACAACAGTCCGGCGGATTGAACAAAACATTGGTATCTCAAAATCACCGGCACGTTTTATTTAACGGAAACAAAAGTTACATCCGTACAAGTACAGAATTTGTGAAGGACTCAGACCAGGTGATGTAGAACGACGTCGCTCATTTTGTGACTGGTACACAAGACAATGCCAAGAACTGTTCAATTTTCCATGTCAAATAATTTGGTCTGATGAAAGCATGATTATATTAATGATATTTTCATTAGAAGAAATGTTTATTATTGGTCTGAAACTAATCAACGCTCAAATAAAACGTCGAGTCATCAACACCGTTTTCAGTATGTCGGCTGGTATCTTCGATACAACGATTGTGAGACCGTTTATTTACTACCATACCTTAACATCAGAGCGCTACCTACAGTTGCTGCAAAACGATTTCGAGGATGCTCTCGATAACATGCCTCTGGAGAGACTTCGCAACTGTTGGTTGCAGCAGGATAGAGCACATGCACATAATTCCATAGCCGTTAGGGAATATATTTCGTGGAAATTTCTAGATAAGGTAATTAGCACGTATTTGGAAACACCCTGGCCGGTGCGTTCACCAGATCTAACCCCACTTGATCTATTCGTATGGGGATACGTTAAAAGTCATGTACATCAGCAATCTTTTTCTACAGAACAAGAGCTGAGGAGGTTAGTTCTAGAAGTATTTGCCAGTATTACTCCACAAATGTTGACTAGGGTCTTATAATCGACAGTTAGAAGGGGCTACTTGTGCTGGTAAAATAGTGAAAGCTTATTGGAACATATGCTATAAATTTAGTTGTTTTGTTCATATTCGTTATTTTGTTTTCTTAATGTTTAAATATTCTGGTATTCTAATTTTATGTGTTCTGTGTTTATTCCATTAAATTATTGCCTCAATTCGTCCACTTGATTATTATTAAACGCCTAAATGACATAAAGTGTTAATGGATATAGCCAGTTAGTTAGTACTTAAGTTTAAAAGCTTTGTACAGGTCTGTAATAAGAATGTTCTCGATTTGGGTTGAAAAAAATACTAAAATCGTACTAACCACAAAGTGTGACATATCGCTGAATATGGAGTAAAAAAGGCTTTCAGAATATGATATCAGAAAATGAGGACCATATTTTAAAAAACAAATTGATGATGGTCCCGCATAGACAAAACGACGGATTCAAAAATTGGCAATGCTGCGTTAGAGAAAATGAAAAGTGTCATCGGTATTGGTGTGGGTCCACCATTAAGACCAGAAAAAAATATTACCAATTTTCTCAGAATATCTCAAAAATTAAAAAAAATTCGGAGATGTCAAACAGCCATTTTGTTAAACTTTTGCATGCGCAATTTTTCTCCGATTTAACCAAGATGTATATGCTACCGTCTTGGAGATTCCCATAGTGATTTATGATATTCTCTAAAAGTTCTTCTGACCTGTGTGCCTGCTAGTAACTGATGCTTTCAGTTTGCCAATTCTGTGTAATTTGTTCTATGACTAATCTAACTTATAGCGCTTATAATTTGGCGCTTTTTATTTTGACGTATTGCATGGTTTTAGCTTTGAGAAAAGCTTTGTCTTTTTATTGTCTGACGTAGTTGTTAACTTTGATCATGTTTGTAATCATAGCGTTTTATATACTAGTATTGTGTTCTCCACAATTCCTACCAGAAACATAGTTTCTGATAAGTCGTTAATCCTTCAAAATTTTGAAACTGTATGATGGACAAACATCTCTTAGTGAATTTGCTTAGAAAAAATTCACTAATGAAGAGATCCCGACTTTTGAATTTTGAGAAAATCTCTTTAAATGAGCGCGAACTAGGACCACTAGAACCTATATCCGGGGTCAGATTCAATTTCTTTAAGTTTATATATATAAACTTATAGAAATTGAATCTGACCATATATATATATATATATATATATATATATATATATATATATATATATATATATATATATATATATATATATATATATATATATATATATATATATACATACATAAAAGAGCACAAATACTTTGTGTCAAATGAACCACATGTTAAACAGTTCGTTTATATTCCTCGTTCATTCTTAAAACGTCTAAACTTTGAAATGCCCTTCCGGCAGACATATTTCTGCAGATATATAATCTTCAGCTACCTAAGAAGCGGGTGAAATCTCATCTTATCGCACAATAATCAGGTTTTGCTTTTCATGCACTAGTTCATGAAAAAAATTTGCACTGTGTTTATTTTTCAGTCCTTGTATATGAAGGCACGACTATCTTATTCCTGTTCTTTTTTTGCGGTGAAATTAGTGGGAAGCTCGCAACGAAAAATGTTCTATCATTCAGTCTAAATAGTATCAAATTATCACCACATTACTTTAGCTGGAAGAGTCCTCTGAAATATCGAGATGCTTTTCTTTTCCTGTTAGTGAATTTTCTTAGAAAAAATTCACTAATGAGGAGATCTCGACTTTTGAATTTTGAAAAAATTTCTTCAAATGAGCGCGATCTAGGACCCCTAGAACCCATATCCGGGGTCAGTTTCAATTTTTATATGTTTATATATATATATATATATATTTATATATATATATATATATATATTTATATATATATATATATATATGTATCACACCGATAACTCAAAAAATAATGGGCCGATTTTGATAAAATTTGGCATGTACGTTTCTTTTGTAAATGGCTTGGATAAGTTCGTTAGTCAGGAAAATCGGACAAGGTTTTCCGGGAAAATTTTGAGTTTTCATTCGAAAAAAATTCTTATCTCAAAAAGTAATAAGCCGATTTCAATAAAATTTGGCATGTACCTTCCCTTTGTAAATGGCTTTGACATGTTTGTTAGTCAGGAAAATCTGACAAGGTTTTCCGGGAAAATTTTGAGTTTTCATTCGAAATAAATTTTTATTTCAAAGAATAATAGGGCGATTTTGACAAAATTTGGCATGTAGCTTCCTTTGGTAAATGGCTTTGACAAGTTCGTTAATCAGAAAAATCGGACAAGGTTTTCCGGAAAAATTTTGAGTTTTCATTTGAAAAAAATTTTTATCTTAAAAAATAAAAAATCTATGATAACCAAATTTGGTAGGTAGGTTTACGATATAAAAAGTAAACTACACCAAAATTTAGATTTCTATGTTACAAGAAAAAAAAGTTATAATTAAATATTTTGTGCCAGATCATTTCTATGAAAATTCACTACCATAACGCACTTGCTGCGTCCAGGCTTTTTGTTTATTTCTCCTCATTTGAACCTTACGAAACCGAGTCATATCGACAATAAGGAGAAAAACAGATCGATAAAGGGTTTAGTGAGGTCTAAGAGCAATTTGCTGCTATTGTTCTGTGTTTTCCTACAGAGCACTTCAGAATCTGAATAAGACCATCATCTTCTTGGCGTTGCATATGAAATGACAATCATTTGTCCTAGCTAAGGGGTTGAGAGGACTCTCGGAGTTTGCGCTAGCTTAGGAATGTTCTAGTTACTGCGAAATCGACTGCTTAATGAACAGTTCAAGTATTTGATGTTGATCTTATGTTTGTAGTAAAATTGTGACCAAACCCTTCTATTTCAAGTTGTTTATTTTGTTTTGTAAATTAACAAAATGTGTTTACGACTGTGTGAATTTATCATAAGAGAACATGTTGAACCTACGAGGGAAGATTGGAATGAAATCATCCTAACCATATAAGAGACGCTTTAAAGTAAAAACTCTAGACGCAGCAAGTGCGTTATGGAAGTGAATTTTCATAAAAATGTTTTTAATTACAAATATATCGCTCTAATGCGAGCAGGTATCAATTTGGTTACCGGTATAACCTATATAGTAGGAACAATGTACCATATTTTATCAAAATAATTATTTGAAAATGTACAAAAATGTTACGAAAATAAACTTTAAATGTTTCTGAGAAAACTGGTCTCTTAGCCAATGAACCTTAGATTAATAGCAAATTGAGTTATTGAAATTTGAAACATTTAATGAAAATTCGCTACCAAAACGCCCTTGCCGCGTTTATACAATAATTTTCCGAAAATAAAGTTAAATGTTGGTTTCCTAAACAACAAAACTTACGTTAATAGCAAATTGAGTTATTGAAATTTGAAGGATTTAATGAAAATTCGCTACCAAAACAGACTTACTGCGTTCAGATTCATTTCTTACAAACATGAATCATATTTCGATAAAAAATGCTAAAATGCAGTAACGAATTTGTTCTACAAAAATTAGCTAAAAATTATAGACCGTTAAACCATAAAATTCACTAAATCCACAGCGAAAGCATCAACTTAACTGAACCGTCCGCCAAAGCATCAGAGAAAGGGTCTATTTGAAATGAATTTTCTGTAAATATTTTAGTAAACTGAAGATCATTGACGGTTGAATCTGAAACTTAAGGGTTCGCAGAACACTCTTCTTGCATCGTTTTCTTTTTACAATCCGTATTTGTTTCACGCTCTTCACGTAAACAATGCCAATTTTGACGTTTTAAATTGCGAGTTTGACGTTCTGAGGAAAACGCAGAACACTCTTCTTGCGACATTTTTTTTTCACAATCCGTATTTGTTTCACGTTCTTTGCCTAAACATTGCCAATTTTGACGTTTTAAATTGCGAGTTTGACATTTTGAGGAAAACTCCAACATTTTTCTTTAGCTGCACGTAACGTTTTGTCCTTAAACTTAGAGACCTAAATGGTACATGGTTTACTCTTTATAATACAAATACGCGTACCAAATTTGGTTACCCTCACTTTGTTATTTCCGGAGATATAAATTTGTTTAGAAAGAAAACACAAAATTTTCCACGAAAACCTTGTGCGATTTTCCTGGCCAACGAACTTATCCAAGCCACTTGCAAAATGAAGGTACTCACCAAATTTGATCAAGATCGGTCCATTATTTTTTGAGTTATCGGTACGATATATATATATATATATATATATATATATATATATATATATATATATATATATATATATATATATATATATATATATATATATATATATATATATATATATATATATATATATATATATATATACGGATCTCCCCATTAGTGAATTTTTTTAAGAAAATGCACTAAAAAATAAAACTTGAATCACCAACGACTTATGGGCCAGCCTGTAATTTTAGAAATATTTTTTGAGATGTAGCTCAAGTCACCCTATAATTAATGTATACCATTTTTTTCGTATCGTGCATATTAACGGATATATTGAACTTTAAAGATTTTTTACGAACATTCGACAAAAATGATATACAACCGATAAACTCTATAGCCAACACTACTGCCAAATCATCAGAGAAAGGGTCTATTTGAAATGAATTTTCTGGGAATATTTTAGTAAAATAAAAGACAATGACGATTGAAACTAAGACTTCGGGCTTTGTAAAACATTCTTCTTGAGATATTTTCCTTCCATAGCTCATATTAGTTTCAGGTTCATTGCCTAAATATTACCAATTTTGACGTTTAAAATCGCGACTTTGACGTTTTGAGGAAACCCTTTTTTTTAATGCATGTAGCTTTTTTGTCCTTTAATCTACAGCGCTAAATTTTTGTAAGTAACTTACCTATATTGATGTAAACTCGCGTATGAAATTTGGTTGCCCTTACTTTGTTAATTCCGGAGATATAAATTTTTTCAATTTTTTTCGAAATAAAACACACAATTTTCCAGGAAAACCTCGGCGGATTTTCCTGGCTAACAAACTTATTCAATCCACTTGCGAAAGGATGGTACTCACCAAGTTTTATCAAAATCGGTCTATTATTTTTTTAGTTATAGGTGTGACACACATATATATATATATATATATATATATATATATATATATATATATATATATATATATATATATATATATATATATATATATATATATATATATATATATATATATATATATATATATATATATATATATATACATATAGAGTCTGAAACCGACCTCGGATTTGGGTTCCAGAGGTCCTAAATAGCGCTCATTTGAAGAAAGTTTTTCAAAATTCAATAGTCGGGATCTCCTCATTAGTGAATTTTTTTAAAGAAAATTCACTAAAACAAAATTTTATTCTTCATGAACTTTTTACAATTACACACTTAATCTAACACTTCTCCAATAACGCAATTACCTTAGAAAAATTTCTACTGTTCCTCCTAAAAATCGGAAACGCCCTCTGTTAGTTCTTCGTCTAAAAAAGAGCGACGCGACGTCCTCGAAACTATTTCTCTACTTTAGGAAGGATATAATAGTCCAATTAAAATACGTCGGTGCTGTGAGGAGGGTATCATAACTCAACAGAACCGTAGTTGTTAATTTTTTCGTAAACTTTGTGAGTATAATGAACTATATTAGCAGTTTTAAATGGCCACTGTATTAGGATGCACTAAATGGAAGAATTGAAAATAGCTTTTACAAAAATTATTGTAAAATTGTTAAAAAGCGGGCACAGGAAACTAAGAAACAGACGAATGGAGAATACATTATGTCAGCTACAAGCAAAGTAAAGGCTACGTGAAGTGTCTTCCGAAACTACATTGGAACGAAGAATAGGGCACATTTTAACATTAGTAATTTAAATATGGACGGAAGTGCTGAAACCATTATCAATTATATAAATCAGCATATTGTTGTTCTGTGATTGTTATGGTGGTGGTACAGACCGGGATGTCGACTACCAGGATTTCTTGACAAGTCACTTTTTCTTTTCCCCGCCGCAGAGGCAGAAATATATAATATAAAAAAACTCGGGACGCAGCATGTGCGTTATGGTAGTGAATTTTCATAAAACTATTTTTTAATAGCAATAATCTGTGTTTTTTTAAGAAAGCAGGCATCAAATTTGGTCACCAGTATAATCTATATAGTAAAAACAATGTGCCATGTTTCATCAAAATAACTTTATTGTTTGAAAATGTACAAAAATTTCCGAAAGTAAACTTAATTGTTCCCGAAAAAACTCGTTTCTTGGTCAACCTTATAGGTTAATAGCAAATTGAGCTATTCAAATATTAAGCATTTGATCAAAATTCGCTACCATAACGCACTTACTGCGTCCAGAATTTTTGTTTTTACAAACATGCATTATATTTCGATGGAAAATGCAAAAATGCAATAACATAAGGCGTGTCTGATTAAAAAAAACAAGAAAATTTGTATCACCAACGACTTATGGGCCACCTTGTAATTGTAGAAATAATTTTTTAAGATGTAGTTTAAGACATCCTATAATTAATATATACAATTTTTTTTCATATCTTGTATAATAACAGATATATTGAGCTTTATTGATTTTTTTACGAAAATTCTACAAAAATTGTATACCATTAAACGATAAACTCTATAGCTAAGGCTACTGCCAAGCGTCAGAGAAAGGGTCTATTTGAAATGAATTTTCTGGAAACATTTTAGTAAAATGAAGGACAATGACGGTTGAAACTAAGACTTCAGGGTTTGTAAAACATTCTTCTTGAGACATTTGATTTCCATAGCACGTACTAGATTCAAGTTCTTTTCCTAAATGTTGCCAATTTTGACGTTTAAATCGGAACTTTGACGTTTTGTGAAAAACCCCAATTTATTTTTCTTTAAATGCCTATAACTTTTTTGGCTTTTGACCTACAGAGCTAAATTTTATTACGTAGCTTACCTATAAGGATATAAACCCGCGTACCAAATTTGGTTGCCCTTACTTTGTTAATTCCAGAGATAAAAATTTTTTTTTTAATAAAATACAAAATTTTCCGGGAAAACCTGGACCGATTTTCCTGGCTAACGAACTTATCCAAGCCATTTTCAAAAAGAATTTATTCACCAAATTTAATCAAAATCGGCCAACTATTTTTTGAGTTATCGGTGTGATACATATATATATATATATATATATATATATATATATATATATATATATATATATATATATATATATATATATATATATATATATATATATATATATATATATATATATATATATATATATATATATATATATATATATATATATATATATATATACCTGACCCCGGATATGTGTTCTGGGGGGCCTAATTAGCGCTCATTTGAAGAAATTTTTTCAAAATTCAAAAGTCGGGATCTCCTCATTAGTGAATTTTTTTAAGAAAATTCACAAATAGTAAAATTAAAGACAAGAACTCCACGGAATGTGATGAGATTTCTCTAAGCGCGATCAAACATTGTGCTAAGTAATTGCTGGAGCCTCTTGCATATCTTGTGAATGTGTGTTAGGAGTCTGGTAGTTTCCCGCGTGAGCTCAACTTGGCAATTGTTATTTCGCTGTACAAACATGGTGACAAAGATTTCCTTACTAATTACCGTTCAATGTCACTGCTACCGACTTTATCAACAAAAAAAAACGGAACGCAACAAGTGCGTTATAGTAGCGAATTTTCATAAGAATTGTACACTATTATTATACGGCATATTAGTAAAGTTAATACTTTAAACTCACACAGACCTTGAAGATCGTTTTTAGAGGTCCTAGTACGCGCACATTTGAAGATTTCTTTCGAAAGTGTTACCATCGATATTTCTCTATTATCAAAAAAACCTTGCGTTCTAACTTCTTTTAAAACTCAACTTTCTACGAAGGTAAAGAACTAAATTTTGCTATATATGTAGATAGTGTAAGTCTCTTTAAAAGAAACTTGTATTACAAATTTCATTAAAGTTATACAGAAGATTTCCAGAAGGAAAAATTCATATTTAGAAAAGTAAACTATCTGCCAAATTATAAGCGTAGCAGTTATTTTTCCTTATTAATCGCCAGTATGATTTCGTTTTAATTAAGCTAATCAAACTAGTTTTTTCAATAACAATTACGACAATAACAAAATTGTAATTTCAGACTCAAAGGTCACAAACTTATTTAGGCATTTTAAACAAAAATGAGATCTGGTTCAAAACGTATGAAATCTATGTACTATTGTTTCTCCAAATGTCAAAATAAAACATCAAAAAATATACACATCCATCGAGCTGGATTCGATCGCGTAACCTTCTGCTTAGGAGGCAAGCGCGGTACGTCCTGCGCTATCTAGGAAGGTTTTATTTGCGTAATACTTTAGATCGGCTTCATGCCCCGGATATTATATTCAAAATATACAGAGCTAACTCATTACATAAAATTTGTAAAATTGCCCTTTAAACAAATCCCACGACTGTTTCGGTCTTATATGCCATCTTATGTTAAAGTTTAAAGATAAAAAAACTATTGTATTTATACAGACTTGGCTTGATTTTGTTTAAATTTCTGCTATATTATGCGATAGCATAATATATCTATGCTGCGGTAAAACTGTGTTTAGGGCCGTTAATAAAGCTACAAATATAGTGTATTTTAATAATTGATTGAATCGCCCAGTTAAATAACAATCAATTGGCAAATTTTTTAATTCATGTCGTCTGTCATTTTCCATAATTGCGGTCGAGATTTCACGATTGTTGGTTCGGGTAGTATGTATTATGCCTGGTATATATTTAGTTTGGTTACTGTTGATGTATGGTTCATACCTGTTGTATGAATTAATCTACGCATGGTAGTTAGCTACTCTGTCAGGCATTGGACTTTACCCACTAAGTCGTTTCAACGCATTTCTTTGGGATTTTATTTTTAATTTGGAAAAAACTCTAAATATTGTGTACCAAATTACTTAAAATTCACAACATAGGTTTATTTCCACTATTTCTAGCCACATGTAAAGTCTCATTCCAGTTACTCTGATACTTACAAAAATTTAGCGTTTTCAAAAAGTTTTCCCCGATTTTCCGCCGGAAAAACTTGTGCATAAAGGCTGGTAAACAATTTTGACCTCGGTTTTCGCCCAAACAAGATTTTTGTCAAATTTGACTGAAATCAGTTAATATTTTTTGAGTTATCGCTCGGACACATACATATATATATATATATATATATATATATATATATATATATATATATATATATATATATATATATATATATATATATATATATATATATATATAAACATATAAAAAAAATTTCAAAAGATTTTCATCGTGATCTCTCTATTAGCGAATTTTTCTTAATTAAAATTTGCTAAAAATGAGAAAATTATACATGCGAGGACCTACACTTTTCTTGTGATAATAGTTTATACTAAGGAGAGTGCAGAATCGTCACTGATGGTATATGTGCTTGCAAGGATGTGACGAGCATACTTATGGACTTATCAAAGGTCTTTGATAGCGTTAATTATGACATATTATACTGCAAATTAGAGCAGTTGTGTATAAGAGGAACACCTTTAGACGCTTATTAGATCTTACCTTACACAGAGAAATCACAGAATCAAATAAGTGGATCCAGAAAGTGGCAGCGAAGTGTGTTCACAATGGCTTCTAATAAAACGAGGTGTACCGTAGGGATCAATTCTTGGTCCATTGTTGTTTTTCATTTACATCACTGATTTACCTAAAATATCGGAAGAATATCATACAACTATATGTGCGGGTGACTAAGCCGCTGTTCTTAAAGTGCCCAAGGAACAAGATATTCAGCAATTTTTTATCCATTGTTTATGTACTTTTTATCAGTGGTTTAACAAATGGTATGAAGCTGAATGTCGATAAGACCCGCCTGGTTTCAGTTGGCTACTGTGTCAGCATACCACGTAGTTACTTGTATGAAGGGGAGGTTTTGATGACATCAAAGAATGTTACATTCCCGGGTCTTGTACTCGACTATCAACTCAATTGGAAGGCACATATTGAACTTTAATAATAATAAATTTGTTCGGTTACTTATGCTCTAAGAATGATACTGAAATTTGTTGATCTGAAGGCATGCATGGCTGCTTCTGTTGTATATGTCCATTCTCGCCTTAGCTACGGAATTATCTTTTGGGGTGCATCTGTCGAAGTGTTCAAAATTTTCATCTTGCAGAAAGCCTGCTTGCGCGGAATTTTTGGTATAAAGTCATTTGAATCATGCAGAATAATATCCAGCATGGTGCTTCGACTGTTCCTAGTTTGCATATATTTAAGAGTGCTTGTTTTGTCAAAGAAAATCAAGATATTTTGAGTCAGTGTCGAGTTAGTCATAGTTATCCAACTAGATGCGTAGCAATTTTTATTGCAATTTTGAATACCGGTAAAAAAAAATATACTTTACCCATAATATTGTTGAATATTATAAATTTAAGAATTATTCTCAGACAAAAGTTTTTATTTTAAAGAATACCCCCGAAAAGAGATTTTTTAGCTACAACCTTAAGTCGATCTTAAGTTTCTATCTTACTGCAAATAGAAGTTACACCCCATTTTGTAAACGTCAACCAGCTCTCAGGACTTTTTTCTCAAAAACCGTAATAGATGGACATAGTACAGTCTAAATAGAAAAGATTCAAAATTACGATTACCGTCAAAAAATGCAAGACTATACCGGGTGTTACATATAAAATAACAAAGTTGATGGCGACTTCCGGTATAACCAGGAATAGGAATCTGAAGATATTTTGGTTAAGGAGAACGTAATCAATAATATCTAACTCTAAATTTTCAAACTTTTATTCTGGCCAGAACTCCATAAACTTCTAACGACCTGTCTCGCCAAGACACCTGTATGTTGATAAGACACCTTAAACCATACTTACAAAAAAAATTATACCCGTGGCTAAAAAAGCTTTGGTCGAGGCCAAAATAAGTTATAAAAAAATATTTTTATTTACCTATAGAGTATGTCCCAAAATAAGTTGATTTCCCTTAAATAGATTACCCTATATTTTTGTACATTTAACTTCTCTCTATCAAAGTTTTTTACTTTTAGCCAATTTTTTTTTTCTTTTAATTTGTTAATATAGAGGTATCGATGGTGTGACTTGACAACATTTTTTTAATGAGCGTGAATTTGGGCCTCTAGAACCCAAAACCAAGGTCCGCTTAAATTTTTATGTGTGTATACAGGCTCTGTCATTTAAAACTCCATAAGCCATTTACCTCAAAACTAAATAGGATATTTTAAATCTGTCAGCGCTGTTTAATTCGGACGCGAAAGGCTTGAACTTTTTGAAAAAAAAAATTTTTACTACCACACATGTAGATGGCGCTGCTGTGTAAAGAAACTTTTCGATCCCCAGGTCATTGAAATAGGTTACGTTTGATTAAGAACTAAGTTTCAATTAAATTTATTTCTATTCACAAGTTTCATAAAATCAACCGTTTTTTTAGATATTTGAGGTTAAATGTAGCATGGCAAAGAAGATAAAAACCTTCATAACTTTTTCAATACAGGTACTAGACATTAGTTTATTTGGTGGAACATTTAAGATATTAAAATATATACTATAAAAGCATTTTAATATCTAAAATGTTCGAAACAAACTAATGTAATGTAAAAGTTATGAAGGTTTTAGCTTGTATGCAATGCTACAATTAGTATCAAATATCTAAAAAAAACGGCTGATTTTATAAAACTTGTGAATAGCAACAAATTTAACTGAAATTTAGTTCTCAATCAAACGCAGCACATTTCAAGGATCTGAAAATCGAAAAGATTTTACACAGAGCCATCTACATGTGTGGGAGTAGAAATATTTTTTCGCAAGCTAAAGCCTTTTGCGTCCTTAATTAAACAGCGTAGACAGATTCAAATATTCTATTTAGTTTTGAAGTAACTGTCATATAGAATTTTAAATGGCATACCCTATATATATATATATATATATATATATATATATATATATATATATATATATATATATATATATATATATATATATATATGTACTCAACCGATAAGTGAAAAGTTATTAACCGATTTGGATGAAACTTGGCAAGAATCTTTCTTTTAATAATAGCTTGGATGAGTTCGTTATCCAACCCTATCGGACAAGTTTTTCTAAAAAAAAAATGATCTCTCCAAAAGAACAATTTGGATCTCAAAAAATAATAAAGTTATTTATATGAAATTTGGTCGATATGTTGCCCTCGTATATACCATTTGCATGCCAAAATTAACTTTGTAGGTTTATAGAAAATTGGGTTATAAAAATTTGAAACATTTATTGAAGCTCGCTGTCATCACGCATTTGCTGCGTCCCAAAAGTTTTTTTACTTTCATTTCGCTCTTGCCATGTTGTTCGTACAAGCGCCAAAATGTTAGTCTGGACCTATACGGATTACCAAAATTTGTTTCAAAATTCAAAGTTCCGATCTCCGCGTTAGTGATTTTTTTTACGAAAATTCACTAAAAAGTGGAAAGTTGTATCACCAACGACTTATCAGCCCGCTGTCATTGTCAAATCAATTTCACAAGATACAGCTCAAGACCCTATAATTAAAGTATGCATTTTTTCCTCGTATATATATATATATATATATATATATATATATATATATATATATATATATATATATATATATATATATATATATATATATATATATATATATAATATATATATATATATATATATATATATATATATATATATATATATATATATATATATATATATATATATATATATATATATATATATATATATATATATATATATATGAACAGACTACAACTGAAACTAACTCCGGATATGTGTTTCCTATCCTATTCCCTAGTTTGCGCTTATTTGAAGAAATCTTTGTCAGCATTCAAAAGTAGCAGACAACTTCTGCAAAAATTCGTCAAAAATTATAGTCTATTAAACCATAAACTCTATAACTAAAATTAGTTCCAAAGCATCAGATAAACGGTCTATTTGAAATGAATTTTCTTCAAATATTTTAGTAAAATGAAGGACAAGGTGGTTGAAGCTGAAACTTAAAGCTTTTTAAAACACACGTTTTCCCTACATAACCCGTATTCGTTTAAGGTTATTTACCTAAATGGTGCCAATTTTCACGTTTCAAATCGCCAGTTTGACGTTTTAAGAAAACAAATTTAATCTTCAAAGTACTTCTGGCATTTTTTCACCGTTTCACGCCAAAAAACCCAAATCTTATCTTTATCTGTAATATACAATAGATTTTGTTATCCACACAAAATATTTTGGTTTTGTGCATTTTTCTGGTCAAGTGACTCATAATTTTTTTAAATGCCTATTACGTCTTTTTAACTTAGAGATCTAAATGTTGGTACATAGTATACTTATTTAAATATAAACCTGTGTTGTCATAGCTCTGCTATTTCCGAAGATATATAAATTTTCCCAGAAAGACTGTTCCGATTTTCCTGGCTAACGATAGCCAAGGCACTTGGAAAGGGAAGGTACTCAACAAATTTGATCAAAATCGACCCATTATTTTTTGAGTTATCGGTGTATATATGTACAAATATATATATATATATATATATATATATATATATATATATATATATATATATATATATATATATATATATATATATATATATATATATATATATATATATATATATATATAGGGCGCCTCATAATTAATTGGACATTAGCTAAGGGGTGATAGCTGTATAATTAGGCGTCATGCGTAATACGAAGACGGTATTAATTTCACCAATGCCGCTAGGTGGCGCCACCGACAGCAACATTGGTTCATTAACATGGTCATATTTTTTTGTCCACCCTGTCTGCAGGTTTTCGAACAAACATAAAGAAAGCCCATTTAGTTTCACACAAAAAAGGTATACTTCTGTGAAGTCGAAAAAGTTAACCGTTTTCAAAATAAACGTACTTTTGCCTTTATGCCCAGGAATATATTTGTTCGTGCAGAGCAGCACAGCGCTATTTTAAGCTTTATCCTGATAGAAAGCAACCAAACCATAAAACTTTTAACGCACTGTACGTTAGATTAGGTGAAACTGGCTCCTTTCATCCCAAAAACAAACAGGCAGGAAGACCGAGTGTAATTGATGCTGATATGGAAGACGAAATCATAGTTCGTATTGTAGAAGACTCGGAAGGCAGCCCGAGACGTGTTAGTGCAGCAGCGGTTGGTATATAAGCAAATCTTGGGGGAAGAGAAGCTGCATCCGTATCATTTCACTCAAGTTCAGGAGCTTTTATCACAGGACTTGCCAAGAAGACTTCAATTTTGACAGTTTATGAGAGAACGCTATTTAAAGGATCCAATGTTTTACAAGAAAATTTTATTTACTGATGTAGCCTCATTCACCAGAAGAGGTATCTTCAATTTGCGGAATAGTCAATTTTCAATAGACATTTGGTGTGGTATTCTTGGAAATTGTATTGTGGGACCATTTGAACTGCCACCTACACTTAACGTAGCAACATATCTTTTGTTTTTGAGAGATAATTCACCGATCATTTTAGAAGATGTATATTTATATACTTTATATATATTCAACATATTAAAAAATGAGGCATGGTATATATATATATATATATATATATATATATATATATATATATATATATATATATATATATATATATATATAATATAAATAACTGTCATAGTCGTTGATGAAGGTGGGAAAATGCTTATTTGATTATTCAAAATACAGTTCATTTCGCAAAATTTACCAGGGTTGATTATTTTAGTCTAATATTTTCTTTGAATATATAATTAATGAACCTGAACGAATATTTTTCACAAAACCAATCTAAATCTTAACGACTTTAAGATTATTTGGGTCATGCTATTATTGGTAGTAATCGAAAGTGCTTTCCACACAAAACTCCCACAAAATAACTTAAACTTATTTCGATTTTATGGCCGCGGAGATTACGATAGAGACGATAAAATGCATTAACAGTAGCTGTAACAAATCAAAGGCTTCGACCCCAGATGGTTCGTTTAGTTCTGCTCCCATTTGATAAATTAAGTTAACCTATCTTTTATTAATCAGGTCGAAACGAAGCTAAAGTAGAAATTTATTGACCTATATAATAAACTGGAGGAATCTGAACTGAAAGTAACTAACTTAATGTATAAGGTTTTTAAAAATCTTATATAATGCAACATGTTTAGTTTTTTAGAGTGATGCATATAAATATTTTAAGAAATACTTTGACGTATTTAAATTGCAAGTGGCAACATGTATTGGTAGTACGTACATTTGGAGAACCCAAATCATGACAACACATATTTTAAAGACCTTACGATCGTTTCACTGACCACGTCGGCGTCATCAGAGGATGAAAATTTCTAAATTAAACTAGCAGCTACAGTGTATTTATATCGCACCTAGGTAGACGAACTAATCCGAAGTAAAAATTGTAGTCGGCGACCCGTCGTTTGTCCATTGTGTCAATATTGAACGGACGAGGTCGAAGAACTACTTTAATCTTCTGGTTGACAAATTTATAAGCTTTTATCTAATTTAAGGATAATGGGCTTAAAATGAAAGTTATCGAGATATTTAAGGAAGCTCTCGTTCTTTTGATCTAAAAATTTCGCTATCTGAATATTGGAGCCCGTGACCAGCGCCGACAAGCACATCTGGAGAACAGACCAATAACATCCGCCTATATTTTTTTTTAAACAAAACGACTGTTTGCCTCACAATGTTAACTTTAACAAAGGATACATATTCCAACTAAAATTCTACATAAAAATAAGTATTTATATTGATCTCTTATTCATTTCCTTTAACCACCGAGTGACCCGGCACCCAGATGATCTGGCACCTCGTTCTGTCCAGCCAGGTTGCTCGTCTCGTCTCGGCGTTCACTTACCACCCTGTAATTTACCCGTGGGCTACGTAGGGGCCTTAAGGTCTGCCTGGCTGTCTGTGGCTATGAGGATCTGCTTGTTGGTGTAGCCCCCCCCCCCCTCTTATTCTCTCGCACGCAATGCAAAATAGTGTACATTTCGGCCTGAAAGACCGTTGCACGAGCTCCGAGGGAAATAATGTGACTTACCCTCGGTCCTTCTGAATAAACGCCTGCCCCCGTCCCACGCTCCCCGCCGGATCCATCCGTGAAGAAGACGAGGGCGTCCCGTGGTAGGCCTGGCGTCTCCCCCCGACATGATTTCCAGTTCGGCGATTACCACTGTAAACTTGTTATCCCTATAGATTCACAGGCTCGCAAAGTCTGGCCTCATTTCAAGCATGGGCTCTTTCACGATCTCCTGATTTTTACAGTGGCCCCTGCAGCCTGGGTTGGTCTTCAGTCTATCATCGCAGGCTAGTCTGTATAATCCTAGCCTGGCTTCCCCCATGATAAGTAAGTGTGTGGGGGGAGGGGGGCCAGATCCAGCAATACTCCATGGCGGCTGTTGGGGTTGAAGTCATGGCCCCTGTGATGCCATCCTTTGTATCTTGCCTAGCTTTTGTTTGGTACTGGATTGTGTCACCTTAGGCCACAACACCAATGCCGCGTATGTTAAGAAATATGCTTGCTGAAACAATTAATTCCTAACAACAGTACTTCAAGGATACATATTTTATTTTAAGAAAACAAACGGCACAAGAGAAAAACCTGTGTTTTGGTAAGTACATGTAGTATTGTATTGTCATTGTTTAATATAAAACAAAAAATTGCGTCTGTTTACTATCTATTTGTATCTACTTTGCAGGAATTACTTAGGCATAAACGCATAACCAAAGCGTTTTCGTATTTTTCAATTTTACTTGTTGAAGTGTTGATTTGCCTCAACAACACTCAGCGATATTAGACACCTATGTCAAATATATCTACAGTTAAATGCAAGTAACTTTCAGATGATATAATTTAGGTAAATTCTAGGTGCCTCAATCAATTCGATAGATTAAAATACATAAAAAATATACTCCCCCAGTGTGTAATTTATGTATTAAATGTGTTATTATGAAACCAACAAAGTGTTATCTTACTCTTAACGTGTTTTATTTTAATTTGCGTTTTAATTATCTTGTAAATTATTTTGCAGATAATCAACTATACTAAAAACAGACACATAGAAGATCATATTCTCATGGTAAAGGTACCAGTTTGAAGAACGAAGTAAATTGACAAATCTTTTAGTCGCATAAAATGGTTTTGTTTAGCATTTGCCTACTTTGGATTGATTTCTCTAGAAATAATATAAAAAAATGTGGTATGTGGTGGCAATATGATTAACATGAGCTAAGAGATTAATATACATATATTGTGACATTATTTTCAGGTTAAATCAAAACTGTTAATATACTGCCTCTAAACAATAACGCTTACTGAAGAAAAGTTTGTGTAAAAAACTCATTTTCTTCTCTATTGTCTGCGAAAATTTTGCGTTTGCATAGAAATTTGTATATTTATATAGTGTGACAGGCCATAGAACATCATATGTTAAAATGACAATTATTTCTACTTGGTAGGAAATAGAAGTTTCCAGAAATAATAATCAGATAGTTTATTCCTCAATCAAACTTTTCTGCTTTAATATTTTATATGTCACAAATAATGTGAAAATAAGATGTATCTGAGAAATCTTGGCCATGCAAAATGAAGCATTTGGTCTGTTTACAACCAATAATGCGGGCAATGCTGAATTCATTATGCAATAATTAACAACTCATATAAACTGTTTTTTCCCAATAGAAACTCTCAATACGCTTAGTGGTAACCACAGTCATGGGCTTAATTTTTCAGACATTTGTCGTTTGTTGTGGTGTAGATAATTCAAAAACTTGAGTTATTTACAGTAGCTTAGACAATTCAAAAACTGTTTTGTTGAAAAGGTACAGGTGAATTCATTAATTGTTGTTGCACCTAACTGCTGAAACGGTTCCATACTAAATACAAGTGAAGAGACTATATCTGGTTTTACAATTGCTTGTTTTCTCTCTGTAACCGGTTCACCCTTTTACAGCATCGAAGAGGAAATTCAATTCATTTATATGCATTGATGACAACTGTAAATAGAACTCCGTTGCTACGTTAGGGTGTATTGATCAAAACATTCTTTAAAAAATAAAATAAAAATTATAAATGACATCTTTAAAATGTTTGTGTGGTGTGTTTTTTAAATCTCTACATACATCAACTTATTAATACATTATTAGTTCTATTTTTAATATGTTTAGATGTATTCTGTTTTGTATATTTAATTAGAAAGAAGAGCTTCCAAGAAAAGGTAATCTGTGAAGTTTGTTCGACCCTGTTAGTTTGTGTAAATGACTAGTAAAGATTTATGTAGAGATCTTGTATTATATTTATTCTTTCTGTAGTGCCTTCTTTTCTTTTACTAAATGAAAAATTATAATCTTATGAAAGTTCACTAACATAACGTACTTGCTGCATCTCGAATTTTTGTTTGTTTCTTGTTCACTGTTTCAACCTTAAGAGCTTTAACAGTGTCATATAAGTTGCAATCAGCAGAGGGTTCGGATGGTTTTTATTGCTTCCATATAGTAGTTTCTCAAAACATTCTTTCACATCTTTCGCACCGTCCTCGTTCCATACCATGTCCCCATTCTGTGTTTTCACCCCAACCATATTGTTTCTTCTATTTTGTTTTACCCTTTCCGTACACTTCCAAATAGTGATGGGAAAAACGGTTATTTTCTGTTAACAGTTGAAGCCATTAACGTTATTTAATAATAACCGTTGAAAATAACGGCTTCAGTTATTTTAAACTGGATAGTCGATCGATAGTATCCTACATTCCCAAAGCTGTAAGCGAGAGCGAGCACAGTAGTATAAATGCATTGTATTTTTACCCAGTTATTTCACGTAGTGTATAAATCTCAAATTTTGTCGATATGAAAAGGAAACAAAGGGTTAAGAAATTATAATAAGCATGTCGTAAATCTTTTGCCACTCTGAAGTGAAACTTTTAGAAATCAGAAAGGAGTCTTATATTAGTATTTACTTAGATGTTTTAGGAATTACAAACTAGTCATTTCTAACAAATTTATTTTATGATTTTTTACGTAAATGTCAATGCCACAGCAAGAATCAATAAATATCATTATTTTCACGCCTTGGGACGTTAGACGTTAGAACTTTTATTGCTACACAAGGAGTGATTCTAAGAACTCCATAACATAACGCAGCTCATAAAATTTCGGTAAAGAAATTTGCCTTTATTCTGTACATATGGTTTGTTATTACATTATGCTTTTATTCTTTCTTAGAAAGATCTCTATCTCTAGTTACATTTTCGGTTCACTGGTCATCTTTATCAGTCCACTTTTAAAAAATGTGCAAACAACAGCCAACAGTATAAGAAATTGAGTTTGAGTTTAACAAAAAATTGGAAGATATATAGTATTAATTGTTTATTTACTTATTTTAATATTCGTTGTTTTAAAATTAGTTTCAAAAATTTCAAAGGGCTGTAACTTGGAGGAGCAGAGGTTTCAAGAAGAACTTAATAAAAAGACACCCCTTATTTTTCTCCAAAGAATCACCCTGTATATATATATATATATATATATATATATATATATATATATATATATATATATATATATATATATATATATATATATATTCATTTAATTTTTTATATTTAAATGTATATAGATATTAAAAAATGTTGTATCATTATATTTTTTTATCAATTTGATAACTATTATCAGACAAACGAAAATGACGTGGTAACTGTTTTCTTAGGTAATGTATATAAATTTAAATAAATAATTACTTTATTTTTACGTGAAATAACCCTATTTTGCGTTGTCTATAGTGAAAGTAATAACACGTTTTTACAGAAATTTATCTTTTCACCCAACATTTTTTATTATTAAATATTTGGCTTTACATACTAGTGGGAAACTCAACTGTTTCAAAAATAACAGCTTCTCAGTTTAACAGAATAACTCTGTGTAGTAGTGACCGTATGCCGTATCCCCATCAACAACCGGTTAAAGTTAAAATTAAAATTAAACCGTTTTATTGTACCAAAGATCGTACGTCCCTAAAGCTGTGAGCGAGAGCGAGCACACTAGTATAAATAATAATGTTATGAAGTACAGTCCGCTCTATACTGTATAACCATACATATTTAGCATTCCCAATCTTTAGGCTATTCATCCCGTTAAATGGTTAAATAAAATTTGCCGATGAAAACCGATGTTTATTCATCGAACCTAGTTGCAGTAGAACTGAAACAGACACGACTCCGAATTATAGTTTAGTGTAAAAAGCGTTACTTTTTAAGCCGTTATTTTTATAAATCCATAACTGGTGGTTACCGTTACGGCTCGGTAACCGTTTAAAAATAGCTAACAGTTAAATAACGACCCATCACTACTTCCAAAACGATTCTCAGCCTCTTTCAGTTTCAGTTGTCGCTTGCTTGCTGTCACTTGCACTCTATTTTCTGTGCTCAACCAGAAGCTTCTCTTTCTCTCGCACATCTTTGGAATTTACCATTATTTTATATGCTTGGTTTTTGTCATCCACAGCTTTGTTTACTTTTTCATTACGTCACGCATCTCTCTTATAATATCTTTCAGGGTCGTCCATGTGCTTTCATATAATATTAACGGTCAGCTCAGAACTAGGACGGAACGGGAATCCGACTATCTAATTCAAACAAAGCATTGTTTAATCTATTTGTAGCACATATTATACATAAATTATTATCTTTCTACATTCATTTTTATATAGACTTCAACTGTGCCACGTCTCACACTCCTCCGTGCGCGCAATGTGCTTAAAAAGGAGTATTTTTTCTTTCTTCATGTAATAGTATATAGATATAAACAGAAACATTTTAGATGATTCATGTGTCATAGATGCGCTAATTCCCGTTCATTTAAAGAAATATTAAAAGTTCACTATCGTGGCTTTTCTATTTTTAAATGACTTTAATGAAAATTCACTAAAAAATCGGACATTAAATGCGTTATATTGTGTCGACTTTTCATAAGAATAAGTTTTCATTAAAAAAATGTCAGTTAAATGGTTGAGAAAAGTTGTATGAACTAGTAGTGGAAAATTTGTGGTGTAAAAGTAGAAATAAATATATAACGAACAACATGCATTTTACGATATGGCAGAAATTATTAGTTTATTAAATCTGGCATTTGTGTAATATACATACATACATTTATATATATATATATATATATATATATATATATATATATATATATATATATATATATATATATATATATATATATATATATATATATATAAGTATTGAAGAAAAAGAAATATATTATTCTAAAAAAAATTGAAAAGAAAGCAATTAAAAAATAATAAAAATAAAATGAAAAAATGTTTAAAATATAGAAAGATAAACAAATCTATATAAGAAATGAAATAATATGGGGCTACTTAGAAGTATAAGTAATGGAAGAAATGTAAAATGCGCTTTAAATCTAATTTTTATAGTGACCATGTATCAAACAGAAATAATTCGAAACAAAAATAATTTATTTAACATTTATGTAGCTAATGGAATTTAATTCCAAAGTCACTGAACTGAACTGAAATTTAAATGACCTATATATGTAATCTGTAATTAAGATTTTACAAAATGTACACATTTTTTAATAACTTTTCACATAAATTGAAACCAGTAGAAGTAAAGAAAAATATAAGTGGAAAAAGAATAGTATTTCCATGCCACAAGCTGTCAAAAATAAGAACCTTATTTAAGCTTGCCACTTTAATGTTGCATTTGACATTTGTGAAAACAATATTTCAACTACTTACATATTATGGAAATGTCAACATCCATTGAAAATGAAAATGACCGTGACTAATTGAGTTCACCTTGAGGCCGGAACAGGCACACACAAAAATGTAAGCGTAGATAATCCTATCAAATTAATTATTTCTTACCTGTTTGGACCAGAATTAATTTAAATATTTAAATATTTTTCTTCGAAACTTCGCTAAATAGTCACATAATCTGATCGAATCATGGTATGCGATTCTAAAAGTAAATATTTCCAAAACTAGACTCTAAAGCAAGTGTTATACAAAAATTGAAGAAGGGGGTATGCCCTTCGTTTCTGAAACACAAAATAAAAGCTGCTCCATTTGTAAGAATTACGGCAATTTGAGTTTTTACAAATCAGTCATTATTTAAGAGCACCCTAGATACGGCACCTAGAATTTTTTTTGACGAATAATATCAACAAAAACAACCTCTTTGTATGCGTGGCTCTCATGGGACTTAGCTATATATTAGTTAAAACGCCATATCATAATTTCTGGTATGCGCCAAAAATGCGAAAAGTGGCAAAACAACTAAAATATCTCGAAAAAGATCAACGCTATCATTTTTTTTCCTACAGACATGCATTATAATTCGATAAAGAATTTAAAAATGAAATAATATAAGGGGAGTTCGAAAAAAAAAAGAAAGTTTGTATCACCAACGACCTATGGGCCACTTTGTGATTATCAAAATAATTTTATAAGATGCAACTCAAGCACCCTATAATTAACGTACACTTTTTTCTCGTATCTTGTATAATAAAGGATATATTGAGCTTTACTATAGGAATGCGTCATCCTGTATATATGTGAACAGATAAAAGCTGAAGCTAGCTGGGAATATGGCTTCTAAGGGGCCTAGTTTGGCTCACTTGAAGAAATCTGTTCAAAAGTCAAAAGTCGCGTTCTCCTTAAGAGCGAATTTTTTATACGAAAAGTCACTACATATTATAGACTATTAAACCATAAACTATAACAAAAACTACTGCCAAAGCATCAGAAAAAGTGTCTATTTGAAGTGAATTTTCTGGAAATATTTTAGCAAAATGAAGGACAATGGTGGTTGAAGCTTAAACTTAAGGGTTTGTAAAACACCGCTTTTGCGACATTGTCTCTACATAGTTCGTATTTGCTTTATGTTCTATGCCTAAATGTTGGGGTTAAGGAGTCGCGGGCCAAAGGACTCCAGGGGGCAAGCTGAGGAAGTGGAAATAACAACATAAACTCCCGATGAAGCTTTCCCCAAGACCGTCATGCGCGGTAAAAATCCGCATCCTGCACGAGGTGACCCTGCTAATAACTAAACATGACGGATCTAGACAAGGAGGTCGAACTAAACTCCCCCAATCTACGGTGTCACGTGACCCGTGCCTATGGATGGATGGCACCAGGGCGATGGTGTCGTGAACGGAACCTCTGGAGTACCAGGCAACCCTCCAGAGTAACCCGCCTTGCACCACACAGGGGGTTCTGATGGTGTGGACAGTATTTCCCCCATTCTCGTGGGAACAACATGAAGATAATAAACACATACAAAACCAAAACCAATGAGGCTCGAGGAGTGGCTCCGGCTACAGACTTGTGCCTTGAGTCTATCCCGGAAACGGAGACGAGCCAGGGGGCGGCAGCGGACTCTGGAGGTCCCACGACCGGCGTAGATACGGGGGATCAGGGGGTAGCTTCGGCCAGAGACCTGTCCCCGACACCCAAGCTGGAGGCTGGGTCCCACCGGAGGGCGGCGAGCTCCGCGGACTCCGGGGGCCCCTCCACCAGTGAGGACTCTACTGTTAGAGTAGAGGGACTGCCCCGGCAGTCCAAGCGTCTTTCCGGGGCGCAAAGAAAGAAGCTCCGGAGGGCGCAAAAAATGGCGGCCGGGACCTGGACGGTCAAGAAACCTGTAAAGGCGCAAGAGGGGAGTGCGGGTCAGAAGAGGACGCGCTCGAACTCTAGCACGCCCACTACAGACAGACGTTCCAAAAGGGCCAGGGTGCCTGTAAAGGCGCAAGAGGAGAGTGCGAGTCGGAAGACGCCGCGCTCTGGCTCTAGCACGCCTACTACAGACAGACCTACCAAAGGAACCAAGGCCGGAACACCGGCGCAGACTGGCTCTTACAGGGAGGCTGCGGAGGGCCTCGGGATGGCGGTGATTGACAGACGCCATCCTGAGGTCACGCTAGACCAGGGGAAGACGGACCTGATCCAGGCTGCGGTGGTAGCAGCAGTGGACCCTAGTAGATAGTCCGGCACCTGGGACCATCCCCTCCACTTTTTTCTGCGCATGCGCGTGACGTCATGCGCATGCGCTGACCTGTGACAGTTGACAGCTGACCTGTCAGTTTTGACAGGTGTCAAATGTCACTGACCTGACAGTTGTCAACGTCAGCTGTCACCTGACCTGACAGGTGTCAACGTCAGTTGTCACCTGACCTGTCAGATGACGTCACAAGCATTCCAAGATGGCTGACCTGTCATAGACAGCCGCAACCCGGGTTCTCTATGGAACTCACCTGTGCTGACGTAAGATGTTCCGTCTGACCTGTCCAGAGAGAGAGAGAGAGAGAGAGAGAGAGATAGCTACAGCCCCAGGTTAGGTATTAACTGACCTGAGATGACGTCACAAGCGTTCCAAGATGTCTGACCTGTGTCCATAGATATCTACAAGTCAGGTTAGGTATTAACTGTCTTATGTCTGACCTGTGATGACGTCACAAGCGTTCCAAGATGTCTGACCTGTGTGTCCATAGATATCTACAAGTCAGGTCTCCATGTGTATTTGAAGAATACCAGCTGTCTGATTGTTTATTAAGGTTATGTTCACACACACACACACACACACACACACACACACACACACACACACACACACACACACACACACACACACGTGTTGATTACCAGTCATCTGTTTGTTTATTAAGGTTATGTATGTATTTGTTTATTAAGGTTATGTTCGCACACGTGTTGATTACCAATCATCTGTTTGTTTATTAAGGTTATGTTTGTATTTATTATTTGAATGCAAACAGACATGATAATACAAGAGTGTACTTACATACAACAAGAGACGTCATCCTTGTTTCACAGCTTAATACACACACTACTGAACAGGTGTCTTCTGTGTTGAGGAAACAGACAGACAGACAGACAACTGATTGCCATTGTTGGAGCTTGTACATGCTGTTTGAAAGGATATAACACACGTCATGACAGTTCAAAGTCTTTGCTTAGACTGACAGATGCATGTGTATTTGAAAGAAAAGCATTCGCCTGAACTTAGATTTGAACCCACGAACCTCGAATCGGCCATAGACAGCTTTCTCAGATATACTATTGCTAAACCAATATCTCCACAGACGCACACGTTAAAAGTTTGTTCGCAGTTGTATATATAAAACAAAAGCCAGTTGTTGTTTACATATGAGGTTAGGTGTTCGTATACATGTTGATTACCAATCATTTGATTGTTTAGTAAGGTTATGTTTGTATTTGTTATTTGAATACAAACAGACATAATAAGAAGAGTGTACTTACATACAGCAAGAGACGTCATCCTTGTTTCACGACTTAACACATACTGAACAAGTCTCTCTCTCTTGTATTGAGGAAACAAACTGATGTAGAGAGAGAGAGAGAGAGAGAGAGAGGTCTTACAAAAGGATAAACAACGTTTTACAGTTGTTAACCTTGATCCTGTTTGAGCTTGTCTGTGTATCTGTTTAATATACGCAAGAGAGAGGCCCTCTTAAAGGTAAACAACGTGTCAGTTGATGACCTTGTGTTATATCTGTTGAATCATTCCATTATACGTGTTTGAGCTTGTCTAGAATACAGTCGTTAGAAGTATGACATCATCCATGTAAAAAAAACAAATACAGTTTAAAACGGTTACTGTGGGTAATATGTATAAATAGGCTACACACAGACACTCTTAAACATATTCACAAGTCAGTTGTTGTTGTTCTAACCCCAAATCTGTTTCAAAATGGCTACATTAAGTGATGTGTGTTACCAGCAAATTAAAGACAGCTTCTGGTATGGTTTATTTGGAGACTTTCAACTTATTATCGATAAGAACACTGGTTATTTTAATGCAACTAAACTGTGTAAAACTAGTAATAAAAAAATGTCTCATTGGATGGAAAATAAGAAAACTAAAGAGTTGATTGCCTATTACAACAGTCGGCTGAAGGAACAATTGGGTTATCGGAATACCGAAAAGCCAAATATTCCAACCGAAGGAGCCCACTTAGAGTTGCTTCCAAAGGGTCGAAATACCAATACCCTAAAAACGGACGCAGCATCTCAAGTAACACCAGCAACAGCTACATACGTATTAAACATTGGTGGAGCGCTCGCTGAAAACGACACGATATCTGGTACATATGTGTGTAAAGATTTTATAGTAAATTTGGCTTGCTGGATATCCAATCAGTTCTATGACAAATGCAACCAAATTATTTTTGATTTTTTCCTAAACGAATTTGATCAGAAATACAAGGACAACCTAGATGCGATTGAAGTAAAATTAATGGAGATAAATGATGAGGTGCAACGTATGCGAGAAACAAATGCTAAAGTCACAGAATATCTTGAAGATATATCCCCAAAGCCAAGTAACCTGGGAAAAATAAGTGTGTTTGGTTTACTTGCAAGAAACGAGACAGGCGCCCCCTATCCATATCATGCTGTAAGAACACAAAAGAAAAGTTTCCCCAGGGCTGTGAGGAACTTTAAAAATAAACACCCCAACGCCCAAGTGATCCTAAACAAGCTGTACGATCCAAATTCAGTAAATCTCTTTAACAGAATAAAGACTGAAGTGAAATACCTTACAGCACATAGAAACAACCTACATATAGCCGATGTACCACAAGATAAGTTTGTTCAGGATATTATTGCTTTAAGACATACTTTTTAATTGTATTACAAAATAAAAACACAGTAATTTTAACAAAGACTTTTATTTGATTCTAAGTACAAGTATGTAAACTCTTGGAATACATTTATAGAATTATTAACATAAGATGGTTCAGTGTTGCGTTGGTGCTGTTGTTGTTGTTGTCGTTGGTGCCTCTTCATGGCTGTGGGCTTACTAGGTGATAACACTAGCTTCTTTTAGTTCTTCCAAGATTGACTGAATTTCGTTGTTATGAGCATTATTACCTGCAACTTGGGAAGCCACTAAAAGTCTAAGTCTGTCAACCAACTTGTTTATGTCATTCCAATACACATAGGCTATTTGTTTGTTATTTTGTATCATATAGTTGTTGGTGCTGATGTTGTTGTTAGGGCTCATGCCGTTGCTATCGCTGCTCTTATCACTCTGAGTTTTAAGTTCAGTCTTTTGTTTTTTGTTAAGATGTCTGTCGTTGCTGTCGTCATCGTCTTCCTCGTAGGTGTAACCAAAACCTTGAGGTGTTGAGGATCTACGACCTCGTGGATTTATCACTGGTTTTATTAGAGTCAGATACTTTTCAGAGGAACAACCCCTGGTTCGGGCGTTAGGATCATAGTTCATTTTATGAACACTAGTTGCTTCTAGAATATCTCTATAGTGTTGAAGATCGTCATAGGTATACCCTCTAGGTGTTTTCATAAATATCAATTCTAGCAGACCTTGTGTTTGCGGATATCTCCGTTGACCTAGTCGAATGTCATTATCAGTAAAGTCCAAGTGTTTATTGCCAAGACTCCAGCTACCGGTATCTTTAGCGTAGCGAGCACCATACCTTTGATCAATGGTAGCGAGCCTTGGTGGTTCAGTAAAATACTTGTCTACATAATATCGAACTCGTTCAGGATATTGCTCCAAAAATTCTTGATATGCAGGGTTGGATGTGACAGTTTGTAGGTCTGCCTCAAGCTCTTCAAATGTTGGGATATCCTCATCGGAACTTGTCTCCTCAGCCTCTTCCCTAGGTTCAGCTTCAAAAACTTCATGGTCTTTAAGGAACTGTACTTGGGGTTTCGTTTCTGGTATATCGACTTCGTCTTTGATTTGTTCAGCCTTTGGTGGTTGCGGTGGGTGCTGCTGCTGCTGTGCTGCTGTGTTTTTAGATATTTCACTTAGGGGCTTAACAAGTGGTTTATATAAACGTTGCAGAGCATCATCATTCTCAGCTCTGTTAAGTTTAAGCATTAAATGTTTTTTTCGAATATTGTCAGCAAGTTGTAAAATCCTTTTCTTAACTTTTCGCTCTTCCTTACCCAACACTTCCATTGTGCTACAACTGTTTGGTGTTACCAGTCGGTCTAATCATTTGTTTGAGCGATACAGGTTGTGTGGTGGTTTAACATATACTGACTCCTTCATGGTACATGCCTTCTTATTTATCACGATGTCTGGCTGTCTTGTTAGACAGCTGTGTTAGACAGCTGTGTTAGACAGCTGTGTTAGACAGCTGTGTTAGACAGCTGTGTTAGACAGCTGTGTTAGACAGCTGTGTTAGACAGCTGTGTTAGACAGCTGTGTTAGACAGCTGTGTTAGACAGCTGTGTTAGACAGCTGTGTTAGACAGCTGTGTTAGACAGCTGTGTTAGACAGCTGTGTTAGACAGCTGTGTTAGACAGCTGTGTTAGACAGCTGTGTTAGACAGCTGTGTTAGACAGCTGTGTTAGACAGCTGTCTTAGACAGCTGTGTTAGACAGCTGTGTTAGACAGCTGTGTTAGACAGCTGTGTTAGACAGCTGTGTTAGACAGCTGTCTTAGACAGCTGTGTTAGACAGCTGTATGACAGCTGTGTTAGACACCTGTATGACATCTGTGTTAGACACCTGTGTTAGACAGCTGACTGTCCTGTCTATCATTGTTAGAATAATATATATCTATCGAATCCTTTTCTATATCGACCTTTGTATACATCGTTTTCCTTCACAATCACCAACACACCATACTTATTATCTTTCCAGCATTGGTAGCAGATAGTTTTAAATTGTTTAAAGTTCATATCGGTGGTCACATGATCGTCGTACACATGTTTTAAATTGGTTTCATCTTGCTTGAATAACACAATAACATTGGTGTTGTCACGTACCAGATGTTTGGGTATTCGTGTATATGTTTGACAGAGATAGAATGAATCAATATTCTTATGTCTGCCCATACTGAAGTATGCTCTTATTTTATCTTGTTTGTCACAAGCTACATCATCAAATATAAACACAGAGTTGTCCTTGGCATCTGCCGGATCTAATATTTCATCGTTTTCTCTATAAGGATAGTAACCAACACCTTTTGTTGCATTCATCACCTCCTTTAACATCTTGTATTTCGGTTGATACAGAGACTTTGAATACACATACACGTTATCAAATTTTAAACCGTTTGCTTCAAACAACAAACTCAGCATGACATTAGTTTTACCACACCCACTCGGACCACATATGATACAGCGAACGGTGTTTGGAAAGAGAGGACCATGCCTCAGTTGTTGTTGAGCTGTGTCCGTAACAACATCGTCTATATTTGTAATGGGTAAGGCAGAAGCGTGTTTGCTGGTACGCATCTTAACTTAAACTAAACTATATTTTATTGGGTGTGTATATATATGAATGCAAGTGAGACAAAGGCATGTATCTCAAGAAACAGCGCTCCGGTTATGGGTTGTATCTGCAAAAACCATTGCAATAAAAGACTCAAACAGTAGCCTGTGTGTATCAGTCATGGCGCACACCTTTGTGTTGAAAGACCGCAGCTCCCATCTGTCGTCAGACTACCATCCACCAATTGTTTTGGATGGTAATTATGCTGTTGCCTTGATAGGCTTTCACACCTACAACAACATACCCAACATCTATGAAGGTAAAAACAAATTTCATGTAAAAGAAGGAACCGGTTGGCGAACCATCACGATACCCACCGGTGCTTATGAAATAACACACTTGGAAGAGTTACTTCAAAATGAACTTGTTGGTGCTACAGCAACACACGAACAAAAGCAACAGGCTCTGATTCTGAGACCTAATCCGAACACCATCAAATGTAGACTAAAGTGTTATACAAATGTCAGTTTTGAATTTGATGGTTCGATTGGGCGAATGTTGGGCTTTTCAAAACAAGTTCTTCAGCCGGACACCTTTTATGAATCTGATTTACCTGTTGAAATAGTGGATGTTAGACAGATTCGCATCGAAACCAATATTGTGTCTGGTTCCTATTATAACGGACAACCCTCACATACGCTGTATGAGTTTGCTCCGATGGTTGATCCTGGCTACGCAATCGACATAGAACCTAAAAATTTAATTTACTTGCCGGTGAACAAGCAAGAGATTTCCAATATAAGCATCGACATCGTCGACCAAGATTCAGTTCCTGTCAACTTTCAAGGTGAAGAGGTGTCTGTTCGCTTGAAACTTATAAAAGTTGCTTAGTATGTTGGTCTTTAAGGATATAAAAGCAAGTGCATCTACCACAACAAATTCAGTTGAGTCAGACACGTCAAAGGGTACGCTTCGTCCCGATAATATTGAGTTCCTGCAAAGCCTGGGTTATCATGTCGTCAAAACTAGAAATATTCAAAGAACCCGTGTTTGATGATGGCATCGATCGAGAAGAGCTGCGCTCTTACTATTCACCAACTAAATCGTTTGGTAACAGCGATGAAATTGAAATAGCCATCAACCAACAAGATGCGTTCGTATGTCTGGCCGAGTCAGCTCTAATAATCGAAGGTGCTCTGGAACCTGTAGCAATCCAAAATGCCACTGGTGCTTGTTATCTGTCAAATAATGGAGGAGCAGCTCTGTTCGAATCAATGACCTATGAGTTAAATAACAAGGAAGTGGAACGAGTGCGAGACCCATACACCACAACCATCATCAAAAGTCTGCTATCGTTCAGTAAGAATGAAGCCCAATCTCTTAGCAACGCCGGACTGAATGTGTCGTCGGAGCACATCACCTTAAATGATAACAAGTTTCACATGCTCATACCTGTCTGGTTCCTCTTCAGTTTCTTTCATCATTTCAAAGGAGTTCTCTGTGGCAAACATACTTTCCGCTTTACAAGAGCTCGAAACGATTCCAACGGCTATTACAGCACAGGTACGGCACGAGCAAAAATTACCGTAACCAATATGTTTTTAAAGGTAAAACATGTATTTCCCAATGATAAAATGAAATTGGAACTGATGGATAAAATAGCCAAAGACACCTCTATATTTCTCGCATACCGCAAATGGGACATATATGAGTTACCAGCACTCAGAGATATCAACAGAGATGTGTGGGCTGTTAAAACTGCAACCAACTTGGAAAGACCTCGATATGTGATTATAGCATTTCAAACAGATCGTAAGGATAACGTGAAGAAGAGGTCAGACTATTTCGATAACATTGGTATGTTGGACCTCCGAGTGTTTCTAAATTCAGAATGCTACCCTTATGAATCTATGAATATGGATTTTGAGAAATCGAAATATGCAGAAGCCTATAACATGTATACAGATTTTCAAAAAAGCTTCTGTTATAAAAACATGTCGGAGCCTATCTTGAATTATGACGAGTTTAAAGACAGAGCTCTATTTGTGATTGACTGTCAGCACCAGAACGAGTCAATCAAGTCTTCAACGGTGGACATTAAGGTGGAGTTTATGAGTCACGCCAACTTCCCAAAAAATACTCGTGTTTATTGTTTGGTTATTCATGACAGTGTAATGGAATATAAACCTCTAACGGGCATCGTTAGAGCCATTATGTAATAATAGTATGTCATTTATGTATCAATATGTACAACTTAATTAATCCTAATAAATTTTTATTGTATGTAAATCAGTTGTTTTATTTTTATTTTGTTGCATTTTTATTAACCCCTTTCTGTCTGTCAGTCTAAGCAAAGCCTTCGTGCAGTCATGACCTATGTGTGTGTGTGTGTGTGTGTTCTATGCTTTCAAACAACCCATTCAAGACCTCAACAGACGTCAGTGTGTGTTAAGCCGTGAAACATGTATGACGTCTCTTGCTGTATGTAAGTATACTATTATATTATTTATGTTTGCATACAAACAATACTTATCAAACAATCCTCGTATATCAAAGTTTAGTTTTCTTGTTTTAAATTGAGTTTTGTTACTTGTGTTTTTTTGATCACTCCCTATATAAATTCAGATTCACTGTGATATAAAACACTAACATAAACAAACCTCCATAAAACCAGGTCTCCAGTTTTATTACCCCATTAAACAAATTCATTAACATATCTAGATGTAAATACGTTTTGATAGTTTGCTTCAAACGTTTTTGTTTTTAGAATTTTATATTAGATATGTAAATTGGAACGTCTTTAAATATCTTTTACTATAAAATATCTTTTACTATAAAATATAAATACACAATTGTTTTTAAAAAATTACCGTACCTATTAGGTTACAATTGGAATGTAATAGAGATACCCGCTCACACACACACACTCATCAGCCTGATAAACTCGTTTTATGTAACAGGTTTTGTTTTATATATACCACTGCGAACAAACTTTCACCGTGTGTCTGGCTAGCATAATCGGTTTAGGGACGTTTCCATATCTTAGTAAGCTGTATGGTTGGGGTTCGAATCTAATTCAAATCTAATTTCAGGCGAATGCTTTTCTTTCAAAAATCATATTTCAAATTAAAATTAAATTTCAAATTACCCGCTCAATATATCTTCCTAATATATGTATGTGTGTGTGCTAAACCGAATGACTGTGTCCAACAGATGTCTCCCCTCGAGCTAGGGAATATTCTCCCACTCTACAACTTTACAAATAGAATATTCTCTAGCTCGATGAGTCAGATCTCTGGACACAACAGACACAAATTTTCAAACAAATTCAAATTTCCCGCCAAAAACGAAATACCCTAACAAACTTCAATACACCTTAACAACACAATAAACAACAGACAGCTGTCCTTAATAAACAAATACAAACATAACCTTAATAAACAAACAGATGATTGGTAATCAACACGTGTGCGAACATAACCTTAATAAACAAATACATACATAACCTTAATAAACAAATACATACATAACCTTAATAAACAAACAGATAGCACGTTGACGACATAACAAATACAAACATAACCTTAATAAACAAACAGATGAATGGTAATCAACACGTGTGTGAACATAACCTCAATAAACAATCAGACAGCTGGTATTCGACAAACACACATGGAGACCTGACTTGTAGATATCTATGGACACACAGGTCAGACATCTTGGAACGCTTGTGACGTCATCACAGGTCAGACATAAGACAGTTAATACCTAACCTGACTTGTAGATATATATGGACACAGGTCAGACATCTTGGAACGCTTGTGACGTCATCTCAGGTCAATTAATACCTAACCTGGGGCTGTAGCTATCTCTCTCTCTCTCTCTCTCTCTCTCTCTCTCTCTCTCTCTCTCTCTCTCTCTCTCTCTCTCTCTCTCTCTCTCTCTCTCTCTCTCTCTCTGGACAGGTCAGACGGAACATCTTACGTCAGCACAGGTCAGTTCCATAGAGAACCCGGGTTGCGGCTGTCTATGACAGGTCAGCCATCTTGGAATGCTTGTGACGTCATCTGACAGGTCAGGTGACAACTGACGTTGACACCTGTCAGGTCAGGTGACAGCTGACGTTGACAGCTGTCAGGTCAGTGACATTTGACACCTGTCAAAACTGACAGGTCAGCTGTCAACTGTCACAGGTCAGCGCATGCGCATGACGTCACGCGCATGCGCAGAAAAAAGTGGAGGGGATGGTCCCAGGTGCCGGACTATCTACTGACTCTCTTCAGGAAGGGGAGAGCCCGCCTCAGTTCCACCGGACGCGCCTGGCGGGGGGCATCCTTTGGACAACCTGTGCCGGCCCGCAGTCGCGGGACTGGCTGCGGAAAACGATCGGGGGCCTCGGTCAGATTTGGGAGGGGGCGGACTTGACAGCCGTCGAGCCCAAGGAACTCCCAAAGAGACGCAAGGTCCTCGTACGGATCCCTGACACCATCCCGCAGGAGACGGTGATCAGCAAACTTAAGATCCAGAACCCTGAACTGGGGACGCAACACTGGTCGGTTCTAAGCGGGAAGGCAGAGGAGAAAGGACAGACGCTCGCCTTCTCGATCGACCCGACATCTTACAGAGCCCTTGAAGGAACCTCCTTCAAAGCATTCTGGGGCATGGGAAGGGTTAGCTTCCGCCCACTGGGGAAGCAACTAAGGGTTAATGGGACTTAGGTTCCTTCAGGTCAACCTCCAACACAGTAGGGCAGCCACGGCCGGACTACTAATGGCTCTGAGGAACACGGATGTGGCCCTCATCCAGGAACCGTACTCCTATAAAGGAGAGATCAAGGGACTTGGCGGAGCTACTGGAAAGCTCATCTACAGCAGATGCAGCGAGAACCCGAGGGCCTGCTTTTTTGTCAGGGAAGGGATAGAGTTTCTCCCTCTAATGAATTTCTGTTCCAGAGACCTGGCAACGATCAAAATCCGATGTGGAGGAGCGGATGGGCTGAGGGACATTACTGTCGCGTCAGCCTATCTGCCAGGGGACAGCACGGACCCTCCTCCACCCAACGAATTGGAGCAGCTGATGGTGGGTAGCAGAGCAGGTGGATGGCAGACCATCATCGGCATGGATGCGAATGCGCACCATGAGTTGTGGGGTAGCTCGGACACAAACTCTAGGGGTGAGGCACTTTTACAATTCTTTATGAAATTTAATTTAGACATATTGAATAGAGGTAATAAACCGACCTTCGTCACAACACGGCGTGAGGAAGTTTTAGATCTAACAGTTTCCACCCAGTCTCTGGGTGACTTTGTTAAAAGCTGGGCTGTGTCTGGGGAAGTGAGTAGCTCAGACCACAGATACATCCGGTTTGAAATCGCCAAAGTCGAAAGAGAAACGGTATGGTACCGGGACCCCCGCAAGGCGGACTGGGAAGCCTACAGGGCAGACCTGGCTGTGGAACTGCGGGGGGTTAAGAGTACCATAAAAAATTCAATAGACCTCGGGATTGCAGCAGTCCAATTGCGAGACGCAATTACCTCGGCCTATAACGCCAACTGCCCCCTGAAAATGAGGGTGTCCACCAGGAACGTCCCGTGGTGGAACGAGGACCTCAGGCAAAGGAGGACGCAGGTTCGTAAGCTGTTTAACGCGGCCAAAAGGTCGGGAGCATGGGATGAATATAGACAGGCCCTATCGACCTATAACAAAAGACTGAGGGACGCCAAGAAGGAGTCGTGGAGGAGGCACTGCGAAGAAGTGGACAACACGTCCGAGAGTGCTCGACTACACAAGATCCTGTCTAAGGGCCCTCAGACTAACATAGGCTCCCTTAGAACACCCACAGGAGGCTTTACAAGCTCGGGGGAGGAAACTATGGAAATTTTACTCCAGACGCACTTCCCCGGCTGTAACATAATAAACCAATCACCTCCGGACTGGGAACACTTAGAAATAGAGGCGCCTTATAGGCGGGCATCTAGAGTAGACTGGACAGTCGCTAAAGAGGTGGTTACCTGGAGCAAAATCAGATGGGCCATTAACAGCTTTAAGCCATACAAATCGCCGGGATTTGATGGAATAATGCCCATCGTGCTCCAACAGGGGATAGATATACTGGCGCCGGTGCTTACCCTCATTATGAGGGCCAGCCTGGCTCTGGGGTACATTCCGAGGGCATGGAGACTGGCCAGGGTTGTATTTATTCCTAAACCTGGGCGTCCAACAGACCAGGCAAAGTCCCTGAGGCCAATAAGTCTCATGTCCTTCTTGCTGAAAACAGTGGAAAAACTGCTCGACCGGCACATTAGGGGCGGTGTACTGGAAGCATATCCTCTACACTGCGGACAATATGCATACAGAGCAGGATTCTCAACAGAAACAGCACTGCACCAACTGGTGCTGAAACTGGAGAATACGCTGGAGAACAAGGAGGTGACGCTGGGGGCCTTCCTAGACATAGAGGGGGCCTTTAGCAACACCTCGTTCGGATCGGTTCTGGCAGCTGCCCGGGAGCGTGGAATAGCGGAGACCTGCTGCAGGTGGATCGGTTCCATGCTCAGGGACAGGGCGGTGTTCACCTCACTCGCGGGAGGGACTCTGCTGGCGGGGTGTCCGCAGGGGAGCGTTCTGTCTCCCTTGCTCTGGTGTCTAGTCGTGGACGGCCTGCTGGGGAGGCTCTCGGGAGGGGGGTATGAGGTACAGGGCTATGCGGACGACATTGTCATCATAGTCCGAGGAAAGGTCACACAGGCAGTGTGGGAGCGTATGCAGACTGCACTGAAAGTGGTGGAAGGGTGGACGGTTGATCAAGGGCTCGGGGTGAGCCCCGAGAAAGCAACCGTCGTGCCGTTTACGAGGAGGAGGAAGTGTGAAAGCCACAGAACTCTCACTCTATACGGTAGGAGCGTTCCAATCGCCAGGGAGGTAAAATATCTTGGGGTCATATTGGACTCTAAGCTAACCTGGAATGGTCACATTGGAAAAATACTGCGTAAGGCTGTCATGACCTTAGCCGTCACTAGGCGGCTATATGGAAAAACGTGGGGACTAAGACCTAGTATGGCCCACTGGCTGTACACAAGGGTGGTCAGACCATCGTTAACATATGCGGCACTGATCTGGTGGCCTAAGGTGACACAATCCAGTGCCAAACAAAAACTAGGCAAGATCCAAAGGATGGCTTGTCTAGGCATCACAGGGGCCATGTCTTCAACCCCAACAGCCGCCATGGAGGTGTTGCTGGATCTACCCCCCCTACACTTGGTTATTATGGGAGAGGCCAGGCTAGGACTATACAGACTAGCCTGCAATGGTAGACTGAAGATCAACCCAGGCTTCAGGGGCCACTGCAAAATTCAGGAGATCGTGAAAGAGCCCATGCTTGAAATGAGGTCAGACTTCGCGAGCCCGCGAATGTGCAGGGAAAACAACTTTACAGTGGAAATCCCTGATCGCGAGGCATGGCGGGAGGAGACGCCGGGCATGCCACGGGACGCGCTCGTCTGGTTCACGGACGGATCTGGCGGGGAGCGTGGGACGGGGGCAGGTGTTTACTCGGAAGGACCGAGGGTAAGTCATAGTATTTCCCTCGGAGCCCATGCAACGATGTTTCAGGCCGAGATGTACGCCATCCTGCACTGTGTGCGGGAGAACAAGAGGAGGGGCTACACCAACAAGCGGATCCTCATAGCCACAGACAGCCAGGCAGCCCTTAAGGCACTAAGTAGCCCACGGGTAAATTCCTGGCTGGTGAGTGAGTGCCGAGACGAGACGAGCGACCTGGCTGGGCAGAATGAGGTGACCCTCATCTGGGTGCCGGGTCACTCGGGGGTTAAAGGCAATGAAGAAGCTGACAGTCTCGCGAAGAGAGGGTCAGCAGAACCATTTATGGGACCAGAACCAGCTCTGGGCGTGTCAAAGAGCACTGCCAGGGGAGCCATTAAGTCCTGGGTCAGAAACCAACACAAGGTGTACTGGGCGGACTGTCCAGGGCTCAGACATGGAAAGTCAATAATTGACGGACCCAGTTCAAAGAGAGCTGTGGAGCTGCTAAACCTTAGCAGAGGACAGCTCAGAAACACAACTGGTCTCTTGACGGGACACATGGCCGTCAAGAAACACCTGCATAAAATGGGGCGGTTCGAAGGGGATCTCGCATGCAGACTCTGCGGCGAGGGGGAGGAATCAGCCCAGCACATCTTGTGTGAGTGTATAGCTCTGGACCGGAAAAGATAACTGATCTACGGTCACTCTAGACCGGAGACAGAGCAATATAAAACTTCACCCTACCAATCGCTGTGCAGACTAGTTCAAGGCACAGTGATCTTGGAATGGGTGGAGTAAGACTAAGGGTATGCACAATCAACCAAGGGTTGCGGTGCTATCGGGGCGGCAAGGCCGCGGACGAGCCCTGAGGGAACAAAAAAAAATGCCTAAATGTTGCCAATGTTGACGTTTGAAATCGCGACTCTGACGTTTTAAAAGGAATATCACAAAGTTTCTTAAATGGTTATAACTTTTTTGTCTTTTAACTTGCAGATCCACGTTTTGGCACTTAGTTGACTTTTTGTGACATAAACCCTCGGACCAAATTTGGTTCACACAGCTTTGTTACTTCCGGAAATCTAATTTTTTTCCGAAAGTAAACACAATATTTTGCGGGAACACCGGGCCGATTTTCCCGGTTAACGAGCTTATCCAAGCCCCTTGCAAGAAGAAGGTACTCTACCAAATTTGATCAAAATCAGCCCTTTACTTTTTAAGTTATCGATGTGTTACATACATACATATACATATACACACACACACACACATATATATATATATATATATATATATATATATATATATATATATATATATATATATATATATATATATATATATATATATATATATATATATATATAAATCGAAACTGACTTCAGATGTGTGCTAGGGGTCCTAGAAAATTCACTTAAACGTTGGTTATCTTTTTTTAATGTCGATGACGTCATATTTAAAAAGCCGGAGTGGGAGAAACGTAAATTTTATACAAAAATGTGTATTTTTGAAAATTATAGTTGGCGAGTCCGAGCATTTCGTCAAATCAAATTTTAATGAAGTTATTCCATAATTTTACCGCTCACTATATATATATATATATATATATATATATATATATATATATATATATATATATATATATATATATATATATATATATATCCGTAAGACATAAATGGGTCTGCGGTGTAGCATAAGGATTCGCCAACGTAATATGAAAACTAATAACATAGTAAATTACTATAAAATTGCTCCACTTTAAAAGGGTTTATAAAATAGGATAATAATCATACAGAATTATTCACGTGATCCTCCATAGAGATGCAGTAATACTAGCAAAATGAAGGACAATGGAGGTTGAAGCTTAAACTTAAGGGCTTGTAAAACACCGCTTTTGCGACATTTTCTCTACATAGTTCGTATTTGCTTTATGTTCTATGCCTAAATGTTGCCAATGTTGACGTTTGAAATCGCGACTTTGACGTTTTAAGAGGAATATCCCAAAGTTTCTTAAATGGTTATAACTTTTTTGTCTTTTAACTTGCAGATCCACATTTTGGCACTTAGTTGACTTTTTGTGATATAAACCCTCGTACCAAATTTGGTTCACACAGCTTTGTTACTTCCGGAGATCTAATTTTTTTCCGAAAGTAAACACAATATTTTGCGGGAACACCGGGCCGATTTTCCCGGTTAACGAGCTTATCCAAGCCCCTTGCAAGAAGAAGGTACTCTACCAAATTTGATCAAAATCAGCCCTTTACTTTTTAAGTTATCGATGTGTTACATACATACATGTACACACACACACACACACATATATATATATATATATATATATATATATATATATATATATATATATATATATATATATATATATATATATATATATAAATCGAAACTGACTTCAGATGTGTGCTAGGGGTCCTAGAAAATTCACTTAAACGTTGGTTATCTTTTTTTAATGTCGATGACGTCATATTTAAAAAGCCGGAGTGGGAGAAACGTAAATTTTATACAAAAATGTGTATTTTTGAAAATTATAGTTGGCGAGTCCGAGCATTTCGTCAAATCACAAATCGCTCAAATTTTAATGAAGTTATTCCATAATTTTGCCGCTCACTCTATATATATATATATATATATATATATATATATATATATATATATATATATATATATATATATATATATCCGTAAGACATAAATGGGTCAGCGGTGTGGCATAAGGATTCGCCAACGTAATATGAAAACTAATAACATAGTAAATTACTATAAAATTGCTCCACTTTAAAAGGGTTTATATAATAGGATAATAATCATACAGAATTATTCACGTGATCCTCCATAGAGATGCAGTAATACTTAGAAAACTGCAAGGGGATCAGCCCTCATAAAATTGGAGTTACATAATAACGTTGCCGAGTTACACAGGAAGATGAGGTAACATAAAATCCAAGTTATAGTGAAAAATAAACTAAGTTCACCCAGGCATGCAAGTTTACTTCATTTTTCATCATAGCTAGTTCACTGTAGTAGTTTAATCGAAATATTAAATATTCAGTGTAACAGCCGCCCTACTCATCACTTTGCATGCCCAATTCTCCATAGAAAACTTCTATAGTTTTTAATACTACTTCCACATCCTCAATTCGTGTGGAAGTATCTCATCGGTGACAAAAATTTCATAAATTGTTTTCTCTTAAACGTCGTAAAAAGTATAAAAAAATAAAAAACATATAGAAAACATGTAGCCACGAAAACTTTCGAACGAATTGAGATATCGTCTTTAAATTTGGTACACAATTAGCACCCGACAAACGAACGGTTCGGATTGTTTTTGGATAAAATCGCGTCGGGGTGATTTGGTGAAAATTGACATTTTTTTGTTAAAACTCGAATAATATAACGTTTTAGGATTTGTTTATTAGAAAACTTTTAATGTCATTATACATATGCTGAAATCAAATTAAGGGTTGAATGTGTGGGGGTGACAGGAATTTCAAAACATAGAAAACTTGAGTCTGGAACGATTTTTTTATCTGTCGGTCTGTCTGTGGCGTAATAACTTTCTAACGAATTGAGATATCATCTTCAAATTGGGTATCCAGTTAGCACTCGACCAAGAAACGTTTCGAATGGTTTTTCGGTAAGCTCACTTTTTGGGGTATGGGATAAATGAAGGGTACTTTGATGAAAATTGATTTTTTTTTCGTTAACTCTCGAGTAATATAACGTTTCAGAAGTTTATGGGTACAGGAGTACGAATATTTTCCTTGTCGTCAAGTCATGGACCCTAAATTCATTTCATGAGAATGTCTTTCTAAGGAGAGTAGAATATCACAGCTATGTGAAAGTTATGATTCAATTTGCAGCACTATTTACTTCGTATTCATATACATTAATCAAGAATATTAAAATAAAATGTTACACGTACAACCATCAAATACTAAAAAAAAGTGTGCACGCAGCAAATTATGGTAGTCAAATTTCATTAAAATGTTTTTAATGGCAGATATGTCGTTTTTAATGAAAGAAGGCATCAGATTTCGTTACCAGTATAACCTACTCGTATATAGTAGAAACGATGTGCCATATTTCATCAAAATAACTTTATTGTTTGGAAAAGTACACAAATTTTCCTCCTATGTCTATTGGTAAAAGCGCAGTATTATAATTGTTGATATGTGGATGCAAATATGCAATAATATATGGGGTGTTCGATTTAAAAAAAAATTAAATTTACATCACCACCGAGTAATGAGCCATCCTGCAATTGTCAAAATAATTTTATAAGATGTAGCTGAAAACACCCTATGAAATAAAATGTGCGAATGGTAACCATACCGCAGCCAGTGCAATCTGACGTCACACACACAACACCCTATGATTAACGTATACAATTTTTTCACGTATCTAGATATATTCAGCTTTACCTTAGAATGGCGTCACCGTGTATATATGTAAAGAGATAAAAAGTTAAAGTAATCGCGAATATAGATTCTAGGCCTAGTTCGCGCTCATTTAAAAAAATCTTTTCAAAATTCAAAAGTCACTGCCTGCTCATTAACAACTTTTTTCTACGAAACTTCGCTGAAAATTATACAATATTAAACTACAAACTCTATAACTAAAAGTACGGCCAAAACATCAGAGAAAGGGTCTATTTGAAATTAATTTTATGCAAATATTTTGGTAAAATGAAGGACATTTTCGTTGTGTGCGTTTCTCTTGTCATCAGTGGTACCCAATTTTTTTTATCTTAGAAATCTGAATTTTGGTTTGTAGTATACTTTTTGTTATATAAAATTTTTGGTTGTATATATATATATATATATATATATATATATATATATATATATATATATATATATATATATATATATTGTGTGTGTGTGTTCAAAGCTATTGCTGATATTGTTATTATTGAAGTGATGGTTGTGTATGTGTGTGTGTGTTTACAGCAGTCGCCCATGCGGGAGGGGCATAAGTCAATTTGGATTATGACTTTGTACAGGAACTCTGAGATTACCGTCGCAGCTTTCTGTCAGACATGTTAGACATGGGAGTGCCATGGTAAACGTTTGTCCAGGATAACCCAAAAGTATTTGGCATAGTCTTGACAGCGAATTTGACTGTTGTCTAAGGATATGTGACTGTGAGGTGTGGTCTCCCCTTAGAAATAATGACTGCTGTGCATTTGTCGGGGTTTCTGGCTAGACATGATTTCTTGCACCCGTCCTGCAGCTCGTCTACGGCAGTGGCTGTGGAGCTACTTAGGCTGGGAGTGGTTGTATCATCTGCGCATAGTATGTATATAACATTTTGGGGCAGTGGATTGCAACAAATACATTGTAAAACATTGGAATTCCCAGAACGCTGCAAGTGGCTGAGTCAATTACAGATCTTGTTTCCATGGATTTAACCTGGAATTTCTTCTGTTTTAGGTATGACCTCATGATTAGTATCAGAGGAAACAGGTAATATAATGATAGAAGTTTGTTAAGGAGGCCTGCATGCCAAACCCTATCGAAGGCTAGCGCAATCTCGAGAACGATTGCACGAGTCGACTTACTCTTCTTAAAACCTTCGGTGATCTTTTCTACCACACTACTGGTGTCTGAATCCGAATTGCTCATCCGGAAGGATACGGTTCTCAGAAATGTATGTGGCTAGCTTTTTTCTGAGTCATTATCTCTACAGTTTCGCGCATGCCGGGAAGTAGGGTAATTTGCCTGTAGTTTTTGAAGAAAAGCGGTAGTTTTCTCAGGTTTGTAATATTAATGATATCGGTAAGTCCCCACTTGGATAAAAAAGTCTTGTACATTATGTCAATCAAATAGTTGTTTATAAGTACTGTATAAAAACTCTATCGGCGTTAGTGACGTCGTCAGTTCTTTCACTATGGCGGGCATAGTGGAGGATCCACAGTGTGTTATTAAATTCTTTTAAATTCATATCTCACTAAAAACATAACGTATTAAAATAAAATAGACGCCATTATCTCTGTGGAAATTGTTTCTTGTGTAAAAAAGTCATAAACTAGTTCTATTTTTTACTCTTTATAACGTGTTTGGGCTTTTAGTCGTCTAATACTTACCTATAATATAGTAAGCTTCTTCAATTTTGGTTATCCTGCCAAAACCAAGTTTATTTTGACGCAATAATGCACCACCTCTATGTATCATTTTTAAAATTAAAAAAACAATCTCGGTGTCGCAATATCACGTAAGATAAACAAAACAGTGAATGTGGATTACCGTATCACATCAATATGACATAGGAGATTATTCAGTCTCTGACATAACTGCCATATTCATGCGTTCGGAATTATAAATATATCCCGCTTTTTACATAGCGAGTTTGTCATTTCCAGTCATTCTTGCAAAGAGTTTTTTGCATTTTTATTACTTTCTGTTTACACACTTAACTCTAGATGCCCACTCAGCAAGTACCCTCGCTCTGAGATTCACTGCATTACCATGTTTATTTAAATTTATATTTTGCACAAACAGTGTCAGCCAATTTAAAACACGACTGCAGAACTTATTATACATTGAAACTGAAAATATGTTAGAAATCAATGGTCAATAAATTAATGGTTGTTATAGATATTAGCGCGTTTTCGTAGAAAAAATTCGTTAATGATAGATGGCGACTTTTAAATTTTGAAAACATTTCTTCAAATAGTTTTAATTCCAAATAGATAAATAAACAGATAGATAAACAAATAAATAAATAAATAAATAAATAAATTCCGTACCGGCACCAAACATTTTTTTATTAAATGTTTATGTTTATAACTTTTTTTCTTGTATCAGAGATCTAAATTTTGATATGTAGTTTACTTTTCATAACGGAATCCCACGTACCAAATTTACTTGCCATGCCTCTGTTATTTTCAGGGAAAAATTTTTTTTAGAGAAAACTCAAAATTTTCCCGCAAAACCTGGTCCGATTTTCCTGGCTAACGAACTTATCCAAGCCACTTGCATAGGGAAAGTGCTGGCAAAATGTTATCAAGATCGGCGCATTGTTTTTTGAGTTATATATATATTTGTGTATGTGTGTGTGTGCGATCACGTATAAATACAAAAATTGCAACACCCCTGATTTGTGTTCTAGGGTTCCTAGTTCGCGCACATTAGGAAAAAAATTCAAAATTGTAGTCGGGATCTCTCCAATAGTGAATTTCTTCTACGGAAATTCACTAAAACGAGCGTAAACTAGGCCCCCTGGAACCCATAGTCGAAGTCAGTTTCAATGTTTATATCATTTTCTAAACATCTAAGGTCGACATAGTTGAAGGTTAGATAAAGGCTTATACTTCCAGACGAATTTTTTATTGTATAAACCCTGCGCGTTTCAGCTTCATCGAGCGATCTTCCTGAGTTAAAACCTAGAATATTGAATTTGCTTGTCAGAAACTAGGCCTCTGGTAGGCAGCATGTAAGTATGACACAAGTTAACAAGGTATCTAAAAGCTGCATAAATAGCAAAGGGTAGACTTAATGTCAAGCATTAAAGGACTAAAGGTACATTAAAGCCATGCAAAAAATTGAACTGATACAAATCAAATGTTAGAAATAGCATTAGCATATTATAAGAATCAAGTCCCAAAATAATGGCGCTTAAAAGGAGCAAATACATGTTAAAGTATAAGAAATAAACACAACACAAAACGAAGCACGCCGCAGAGCTGAGTAGAATTTACAGAGAATATTTTAATTTAAAACAATTTCAGAAAAAAGCCTATTTGGCTGATGATATTTACGTTGTGTTTTCTACAGAGACTACGTTATATAAAAAATTACCAAAGTTTGGATTTCACTTATTGTCTTTAGTGTTCCAGACAATGGCAACAGAGAAAGACAAAATATCAGCATCTCCAGACCTGAAAACACTAAAAGGATGGGTGCTAAACGACGCGCTTTTTAAACAACTAAAATAGAAGTCTGTGCACAGCCCAAAAATAAATTTGCAAAATAGAAAAATGAATAGAACAGTGTCAGCAAGTGACAGAAGTGACAAATGACAAAACGAAAGAGAAGAGATCAATGATAAGGAAAGAAACCAAAGCACAACTAAATCAACTAGGCTTAGCTCCATGGTCAAATTCAATCTTTATTGAGTAAATAACACGATTCTATTAGTTGTCTGTATGTACAAATGTACAGTATACAGACTAAACTACCGGGAACTTCATCGATTGATTCTGGAAAAACCATCATCAAAATTGGGTACCGTACTAATGCAATTGGGAAACACTCCACTAAGATATTTTCAGAATAGGGGTATTTCCGGTTATACCGAAAGTAGATGTCAACGTCCTTATTTCAAACTGGACACCCAGTATATGACATTTTAAGATTTTACGTAAAATTTTAAATACTTTTTTGTGTATAATGTTATATACCCAGGTCTTCTTTTTGAGATGGTCGAACTGTTATGTCAAAATTGACGTTTTCATACCGGAACATATTGGTATTTCTCTCTCATACAGAAGACATAAATATTTACTTTGTACTGCTTTCCCTGTAGATGAGGACGTAGCCTAACAGTCCTTGAATGAAATTATTGAATTTATTGATAGTTTTCGAAAAGGTAATACCAAAATTAAGATTAGACACTGGTGAAGGTTGAGTTTTTCAAATAGAAAGCTTCTATTTTGATGATTTAAGCCTGTTTTGCATTAAAAACCAAGAAAATTTGGTATGAGGTTGTTTATTTATAAAAAAGTCTGGACGCAGAAAGTGTGTTATGGTAGCGAATTTTCGTAAAAATGTTTTTAACGTAAAATATATCTTGTTTTAAAAAGAAGGACATTTGGTTGGCAGTATAACCTATATATTAGTAACAATCTCCCGTATTTCATTAAAATAACTTTGTTGTTTCAAAAAGTACAAACATTTTCCGAAAATAAACTTTAAAATTTCCAGAAAAAAACTGATCCGATATTCCTGGCCAACGAACCTTTTTAAGCTGTTTGCGCACCTGGCCGGATATAATTATTCACAAACAGCTTTAGGACCAAAATTGAAAAAAATTAAAATCTTCAAAAATTTCTTTTACAGAAATTGCCTTCAGTAATGTTACACTAAATTATATTTTTCACAAAAATTCAACAACTTTTTTTACAATAACTTACTAAGCATTTATTATTAATTACCAACATATCACAAGCTTATGGACCTAAGATAGGTGCCCCTCTATAGAAGACGTGGTTATATGCAATTATCACCCACGAGAAGAACATTGCCAGCTTGACACCTTACACTTCTGCCAAAGTAATGAACCACTACGAAATATTAACTCAGCTGCAGAATGGACAGATCCAAATATCCATTAGCTCAGCAATCACTATTGTCGAAAATTGAGAAACATCGTTAGAACAAAAAATCTTCCAAGAGAACGAACTAGTGAGATCACTCAATTCTTGCAAAGTCAAGATCAATAAGGAAACGTATGAAGACGTTGCTACCAATTTAACGCTACAACCAATAGAAGTTGAAGACTTACAACCGACACCTCAACATCATATCCATTTTAAGCAAATTCATTTGAAAGAGAACGAGAAGAAAAAGAAGCACTGTCTCAAATACAACAGCATCCATTGCAGCTCCGACCGTCCATCCAGTATTCCCACTTAAGCATTACCATTGGTTTAACCATTGTTGTTACCATTGTACCTCTGTCACTTTTGAAAAGAAAAATTCAGAGCATCCTATACAAATCTAACAGGAAAGCCCAATTTGAAGAAATTTAAAAAAAATTCAGAGCATCCTATACAAATCCAACAGGAAAGCTCAAACTGAAGAAGTGTCTCAACAGGAAGACCTGTTAAAGATTTAGGGTGCAGGAGTTATGTCCCTGTATATTCTCAACATACATAATACGGCGAACCCGGAAACCATGCATCATCGTGTGAGTTTGTGCAACTGTGCTGATTAAGACGTTTGCATTTATGTTAATTCTCTAGAACATTATTTAATTCAATCGCTATAACTTTACTGGTTCACATTTGTTTTCAATAACATATTTTAAGATACTTTTGACTGTAATAATTGTACCACTTAAATAAATAAATTATTTTTTTCGGACAATTGCTAACAAAAAACACAATTATATATATATATATATATATATATATATATATATATATATATATATATATATATATATATATATATATATATATATAAACTGGTCCCGGGTATAGGTTCTAGAGGCCCTAGTTCGCGCCCATTTGCTCGTTTGAAGAAATTTTTTCAAAATTTAAGTCCCGATCTCATTAGTAAATTTTTTCTACGAAAATTCACTAAAAATAAAGCCAAGATGTAAAATAAAGAAAAACATTATACTGAAAGAACAGATAAAAGCAGGTGATGCCTTCATAGGTATGGACCCAAACATAAAAGAAAACGAAATAAAAATAAAAACCATGTCCAAATTAGTGTTTAACAAGTCGCTAGCGGTGGTCAAGGTAAACGTCGGTAGTTATTCGACAAAGTGCTAGACTGTCGATAAAAGTATTTTTCATAACTATAGCTAGCGAAAGACACAATGCTAGGCTAACCACCCAACAGAAATAGCAACCACTAACTACGGTTAGCGATAACCTACGATACTTAAAACTAACGATAACTAATCGTCAGGTTACCAATCCAGCGACAGATGGATATAACCAAATGTAAAGTACGGAGCACTCTACATTTTTGGTAAACGGTACGGGGCACCTCACAATAGATGCGATAACGATCATCTATTGCCACAGCATAGATATACAGTATGTCCAAGATAAGGAAGGCCACTATGGGGATCTCCAAAACGGTAGCATATACAGGCTTAATTAAATAATAAAAAGTTGCGCACTCAAAATCCCAACAAAATGGAAGTTAGACGTCTTCGAAAAATTTTTGGTTTTTTAGATATTTTCAAAAATTTAATATTTCGATTTTACTTTTTTTGCCGTAATGGTGGATCTACACCAATACCGATGACACTTCTCCGCAGCAGCTTTTCATTTTCTTTAAGGTAACAGTGCTAATTTTTGTATCCGACGTTTCGTCTTTGCGGGACCATCATCAACTTTTTTTTAATACGGAGCACTCCAGATTTTTGGTAAACGATACGGGGCACCTCATTCTCTGATATCATATTCTAAAATCCCTTTTTATTCCAAATTCAGAGATGTGTCACACTTTGTGGCTTAGTACCATTTTAGTCTTTTTTATCGACCTTAATCAAGACAATTCCTATTACGGACCTTTACATAGCTTTTAGACTTAATTACTAAACAACTAGTTATACCAATTAACACTTTATGTCATTTAGGCGTTTAATAATAATCCAATGGATGAATTGATGCAATAATTTAATGAAATAAGCAAAGAACAAATAAAAATTACATTACCAGAAGAGGTAAACATTAAAAAACGGATACGAACAAAACAACTAAATTTAGAGCATATGTTCAAATAAACTTCCACTATTTACCAAGCACAAGTAGCACCTTCTAACTGCCGATTCTAAAACCCTAGTTAAGATTTGTGGAGTAATACTGGCATATGCTTCCAGAACTAACCTCCTTAGATCTTGTTCTGTAGAAATATTTTGCTGATATAGATGATTTTTAACGTATCCCCATACGAATAAATCAAGTGAGGTGATATTTGGTGAACGCACTGGCCAGGGTGTTTCCATATACGTGCTGCATACTTTATCTAGAAATCTCCTTGGAAGATATTACCGTACTGCTCTGGAATTATGTGCAAGTGCCCCATCATGCTGTATCCAACAGTTGCGAACTCTCTCCAGAAGCACGTTATCGAGAGCGTCCTCTAAATCGTTTTGTAGAAAATGTAGGTAACGCTCTGATGTTAAGGTATGGTGGTAAAGAAACGGCCTTACAATCATTGTACCGAATATACCAGCCCACATATTGCAAGCAAAACGATGTTGATGCCTCGAAGTTTTATTTGAGCGTTGATTGATTTCAGACAAATAATGCACATTTGTTCTATTGAAAATACTATTATTCGTAATCATGCTTTCATCAGCCCATATTATTTGATATGGAAAATTAAAATTGTCCTGGAATTTTCTTGTGTACCACCCACAAAATGAGAGGCGCCGTTCTAAATCACCTGGTCTGAGTCCTTGACCAATTCTGTACTTGTACGGATGTCATTTTTGTTTTAGTAAAGTAAAATGTGCCGTCGATTTTGATATACCAACGTTTCGTTTAATCCGCCTGACTGGTGTACCGGGATCCTCAGTAACTGCTAACAAAACATTATGTACTGCTTCCTCATTGCTGGACTTTTGCCGAGAAACTACAGGTTTTTTAAAAGAACCATATGCTTTGCGGTTTGTCACCAATTTGCTATAAATCCTTTTATTTGGTTGTCTTCTTTTCGGATATTTCTGCAAATACATACGCTCCGCAACAGAACAATTTCGGTTGGATGGAATGAACCATGCCAACATGTCAAACTTTTCTTTCTTAGAAAATATATTTACTAGAAACAGTTACTAATTATTACACAATAAATTAAACAAGAAACTAATGTTAATGTAACAAAAATTAATGTTATTGTCACATCCATTTATTTACCAAAGCACACCTCTGTCTTTTAAGATTTAAGTGTTTTTGTTCCATTAAATTATTGCCTTAATTCACTCATTGGATTACTATTAAACGCCTAAATGACATAAAGTACTAATTGATATAGCTAGTTGTTTAGTACTAAAGTTCATAAGCTATGTAAAGGTCCGTAATAGGAGGTTTTTTGATTAAGGTCGAAGAAAAAATTAAAATCGTACTAAACCACAAAGTCTGATACATCGCTGAATTTGGAATAAAAATAGATTTCAGAATATATCAGAAAATGAGGGCCGTATTTAAAAAAAGAAGTTGATGATGGTTCCACAAAGACGAAACGTCGCATTCAAAAACTAACAATGCTGCGTTAAAGATAATGAAAAGTTGCTGTGGAGAGGTGTCATCAGTATTGGTGTAGGTCCACCATTAAGGCCAAAAAAAAAATAATAATATGTATAATCAAAAAATCCAAATTTTTCAAATTATCTCCAAAACCAAAAAGATTTGCGGAGATGTCTAACCGCCATTTGGTTGGGCTTGTAAGTGCGCAACTTTTATCCTATTTAACCAAGTCTCTATCTGCTACCGTTTTGGAGATCCCCATAGTGACCCTCCTTATCTGGGACACACTGTATACAGCAGGGTCACACTGAAATATTGTCAGACATTTATATTTCGTGTCAGCCTACTGCCAGCCTATATTCTCTCAGTAGACAGTAGCGTTTAGTAAGAACAAATCTGTGATATCAGAGGCGTATTCGCTTTATTGTATTTGATGAATTTGTTATTTTATTGAGCTTTGTGATACGCTGTGCACCAAAGGATGTGTGTGCCCGTGTGTGTTATGCTTGTGTATGTATGTGTATATCTATCTATGACTACTTACCTGTGTAATTTAATATTATATTTTACGTAGGCAAAATAATTAGTTCAACGGGTTTTATTGGAGTTTTACAGTTTAATTGTGTATTATTATTGCATTTGTAAAGTGTAAAACAAATAATGGTATTTAGATGGCTATGTTTTACTTGTTGATGGAATTAAATTCCGACGAAAGTCTATCGAAATTCTAAATACGGTTCTGTGAAGAAACGATTACAATGGGGGTTAAAATTTGTTACCAGGTACCATTTGTATTTACAATAGGGTAATAAAATCGACAAGTGGCAAAACCATTTTACAGGTAAGAAAAGTGTCTGAATTAACATCAAAGTGCCGAAAGACGAGTGAGCCTGATATATATATATATATATATATATATATATATATATATATATATATATATATATATATATATATATATATATATATATATATATATATATATATATATATATATATATATACAGTGCACGGCGTATCGAGCGTCCATTAGAAGTATCTACAAAACTATACCGATTTTTAATCTGAAAATTTGGTCACTTGGGTTTTCTGGATAGCTTAATTTAACAAAAATATACACGTCATCATACCACTTCCGGTTATACCGGAAGTGGTTACTAACTTTGTTTTTTCAAATGAAACATGACATTTTTGAGTAGAGTTTTGGATTTATCGTAAAATTTTAGGTTGACTTTTGATAACATACCATATGTAAAAAATCAGCCGTTTTGGAGTTATATCGATTTTTTTAAAACTTAAAAAAAAATATGTATGTATATTGAGTGGTATATCTGCGGCAAATATGATGTCAGCGATTTGCAATTTCGTCTGTGGTTTTTCAAGATACAAGAGTATCGTGAAAATAGGCAAATGCGTTGATAGCATATACAGGGTGGAAGAAATTCACATACCAACTTGGACAATTTCGGACCCCTATAACTTGCTTACTTCAAATGGAACACCCTGTATATTTTTATCTTATTGCTTAGAGATTTGCATTATCTTTCGATTTATATCAGCATGTCCTATACCTAAATGCAACAGTTATCCAGATACTGGAACATTTGTATAATGATAATGTTATAAGGTGCACAATATTTCAGTAGAGTGCCTTGACGGAAATGTTATTCTTCATGAACTTCAATAATTATTAATTGTTGGACACCCCATAGAACAAAATTATAAATGAGAATACCATAATAATAATCTGTTTAGGCAACTAGATAAACAATTTATTAAGTACTACACAACTAAACCAATGAAAGTGAGAAAAAATGTGGCAACTGGAATGATAAGGAACAATCTAATAAGTAACATGTATATAAACAATGGGTGTTCAAGAAAGATGTTCAAAAGTAGCTCCATTTTTTAGCAAACAGCAATTAATTCGCCTTAAAATTTCATTGCTCGTAGCACGTTTTATACTTTCTCTGCTTATTTCATTGAAGGCGGCACGTACTCTTTCTTGCATATTCTCCTTTGTGGTTATAGGGTCTTTATAAACTTTATTTTTAATAAAGCCCCATATGAAAAAATCTAATGGAGTTAAGTCAGGGGAGCGTGGTGGAAATTTGTAGGGCCCATTGTTCGCAATCCACTTCCCACTGAACATTTCTTCTAATGTCGCACTGACTTGATGAGTAGTATGTGGTGGAGCACCGTCCATTTGATAAAAAGCGTTTGATCTTTCCCTAATTTCTAAAGTTTCTAAAGCATCTCTCACTACGTTTTTTAACAACCACACATATCGATCCCCTGTTAAGTTTTCGTTATAAAAATACACACACAAAATACGAGAGTCTTTGACGGCACAGAACACATTAAAGCTCCACCGGTTTTGGTAATTTCTTTCTCTGCAGATATGCGGATTTTCTGCAGCCCAGTAATGACTGTTATGGCGGTTAAACACGCCGTTTTTTGTAAACTTTGTTTCATCAGTCCATATTATACTTTTGACAAAGTTATCGTCTTCTTGAATTCTTGTCAGCAACCACTCACAGTAATTCACACGACACAATAAATCTTCAGTTTTCAAATTCTGAACCAAATGGAGCTTAAAAGGTCGCCAATTATACTTTCTTAAGATTCTGTGGATAGACCTGGTTGATATTCTAAGATCCCTTTCAGCCTCTTGTAGGGAATTTTCAGGATACGAATGGAAGTATCCCAGTACCATGGCTTCATCGTCTTCGGTATAACGGTTTTGCCTGCTAACAATTGGTTGAAAGGAACCAAACTTTATACAATTATTAAGCAGACGTTTGATGGTATGTTTATTCGGTCTGGGGCGATCTTGATACCTTTCAGCGAAAACTCGGCAGGTTCTACTCATAATGCGATTGCATTCGCCGTATGTAACTAATAAATTTAGAAAATCTTCATTAGAAAACCCCAAACGCGACATATTTGTTGATTGTTATAAACAACTGTCATGAAGTAATGGCGTTGCTAAGAATAACATTTCCGTCAAGGCACTCTACTGAAATATTGTGCACCTTATAACATTATCATTATACAAATGTTCCAGTATCTGGATAACTGTTGCATTTAGGTATAGGACATGCTGATATAAATCGAAAGATAATGCAAATCTCTAAGCAATAAGATAAAAATATACAGGGTGTTCCATTTGAAGTAAGCAAGTTATAGGGGTCCGAAATTGTCCAAGTTGGTATGTGAATTTCTTCCACCCTGTATATGCTATCAACGCATTTGCCTATTTTCACGATACTCTTGTATCTTGAAAAACCACAGACGAAATTGCAAATCGCTGACATCATATTTGCCGGAGATATACCACTCAATATACATACATAACTTTTTTTTAAGTTTTAAAAAAATCGATATAACTCCAAAACGGCTGATTTTTTACATATGGTATGTTATCAAAAGTCAACCTAAAATTTTACGATAAATCCAAAACTCTACTCAAAAATGTCATGTTTCATTTGAAAAAACAAAGTTAGTAACCACTTCCGGTATAACCGGAAGTGGTATGATGACGTGTATATTTTTGTTAAATTCAGCTATCCAGAAAACCCAAGTGACCAAATTTTCAGATTAAAAATCGGTATAGTTTTGTAGATACTTCTAATGGACGCTCGATACGCCGTGCACTGTATATATATATATATATATATATATATATATATATATATATATATATATATATATATATATATATATATATATATATATATATGCTGTGCTATTGCGAAGTACGGGGCACTCCGAGACAGATGAAAAATACAATAATATATCCAAAGTATTACCCGTGGATACATTAAATAATTTAAAAATTAAACTATACGTTATGACCAAAGTACAGACATATCTCAATCCGCAAGTCAAAGATAAAAGAGATGGAGATAATTATAGGAAAACCTAAAGAGATAGAGATAGTTACAGAAAAAGTAAGGATAAATAGCAGAGCAAGTCGAAACGTCAGAGAAGAGAAAATAACAAAAAAGGAACAGGTAGAAAAGAAATAACCAAGCCCAGATTACCGCTTGCTGTCTGTGCAATCTAACGTCAGTTACTCTACCAATATAGTGATATATAGTTAAATACGGGAATGATCTTAGAAGTCATTACTCCCAGAGCAACAGAAACTCATGCACTGGCCCTACATGCTAGAGAGAGGAAAGTTAAGGCAAAGAAATTGGCCTAAAAGAGAAAAATTGAAAACAACACCGCGAAGGTGTACAGAAGAAAGCGACAACGTTAGACACCACGGAGGAAGTCATTAGAAAAATCAACAGTCGTACAAACTGCAACTTAATGATGTTAACAAGTCTGAAACGTTCTGGGGAGGTAGGTTTTACTGTTCAGTAAGTTAAGTTATTATTGTTAGATCGTATGACATTCCTAACAGCTTTACAGTAGCCTGGATCCCAGATTTGTATTAGTTATTTCATTATATCCTGAAAAGAAAGAACGTTTACACTCTTTGACAGATAATTGCGGAAGCAAAAGGTCACGAAATTATTTTTAACAGGTACGTCAATAAAATTGTATGACGAAATGTATTCAAGCGTATGAAAATCCAGTATTGTCCCTATGAAAACTTGAAGTTGAATTTGTTTAACAAGTACGGAAACGTTGTGCGGGAGTTTTAACTTTACCAGGGTATTTGAAACTATAAATATCTTAAGAGTGTTAAAATAGAATCCTTCTATAGTGGTTGATAAGAAAGTCATGACAAAAATTAGTGGTTCCGAAAATTCAGTTTTTGCGGGATATTTTTGAGTTAATTGTGCTAGTTTATATCTCTTGGTCCTAGATTTATAACCACCCAAATACTAAATACCGAGATCTCAATGGTGAGCATCGCATTTGACACACCCTGTCTACGGATTTACACAGCAAATCATTGACTTTTTTTGTGGGCTTAACAGGACTTGTCCCCTGTTCGTACTTCTGTATAGTAATAAAATAATACAAATTTCAAAGTCGTGGCCTTTTCATAAAAATACGTTTCAATTTCGAAGTGAATGCTGTCTAATCAAATAGAGTTGCAAAATCTAATTCCAAATAACGTTGTTTTCTAAGACAGCAGCTTCGTTTATATTATAGCGTTATTCAAGAAAGACTAAAGTCAGTAGCAATTAACTTGATACTATAGTGTTTATACAAGCTCGTGGAAAATCATGTGTATATAATCTAAGCAATATAGAGGCTAAAGCTGAAAGGCTTCTTGTTTGCCATTTCAGTTGTTTGCTTCGAACAGTACTTCAGGAGAGATTCACTTTTCTCAGCACTAAGCCTCACAGCCGGAAGTTCGAGTTTAACAGAGTGAAAGACGAATCTCTGTAGTTGTGTCGTACAAGTTGATGTGAAATTTCAATAATATTTCAGAGAGCGGAGAAAATAGAAAGGAGCTCGACAAAAGTTGTTTTCAGATCGATAAAGTTATATAAAATGTATATTTAGAAACAACGAAAAAAAATTAGAGTGCTTATATGAAATAAGTTTTCGCTAAAGTGGTTCTTCGATTCGTGCTGTGAATAAAATATAAACTGTCGTTTCTTTTGTTGCTTTCTCTACTTTATCTGACAGGCAGTTGTTATTTACTCGTACAAATGGTCATTTTTTTAAAGTTTCAGACAAAGAAAATATGTTGAACCTACACAATCTTATTGTATAGCTGTCGATCAACAAGAGAACCCATTTTACGTCTCAGATTGAAAACTGAATCAAAGTAGGCTTCGACAGACTGAAATAACTAATTATTATATTTATTAGACGAAGTGCAATTGTAACTGAAGACTACTAAAAACGTCGTATCAAAACAGAAATTTTTTATGCTCAAAAATACCTAAACTAAAAAATCGGATGTATTTATACATGATGGGCAACTAAGAATGGTCGTTGTACAGCATCAGGAAAAAACTATTATGAAAAAAACTCTGGACGCAGCAAGTGCGTTATGATAGTGAATTTTCATAAAAATGTTTTTAATAACAAATATGTGTGTTTTTTTAAGAAAGCAGGCATCAAATTTGGTTACCAGTATAACCTATATAGTAAAAACAATGTGCCATGTTTCATCAAAATAACTTTATTGTGTGAAAATGAACAAAAATTTCCAAAAGTAAACTTAAAGTGTTCCCGAAAAAACACGTTTCTTGGTCAACCTTATAGGTTAATAGCAAATTGAGCTGTTCAAATATGAAACATTTGATCAAAATTAGCTACCATAACGCACTTGCTGCGTCCAGAATTTCTTTTCTTACAAACATGCATTATATTTCGATGTAAAATGCAAAAATGCAATAGCATAAGGCGTTTTTGATTAAAAAAAAGGAAATTTGTATCACCAACGACTTATGGGCCACCTGTGATTGTAGAAATATTTTTTAAGATGTAGCTCAAGACACCCTATAATTAATGTATACAATGTTTTTTCATATCTTGTATAATAATGGATATATTGAGCTTAATTGATTTTTTACGCAAATTCGACAAAAATTATATACCATTAAACGATAAACTCTATAGTTAAGACTACTGCCAAGCATCAGAGAAAGGGTCTATTTGAAATGAATTTTCTGGAAACATTTTAGTAAAATGAAGGACAATGACGGTTGAAACCAAGACTTCAGGGTTTGTAAAACATTCTTCTTGAGACATTTTATTTCTATAGCCCGTATTAGATTCAAGTTATTTGCCTAAATGTTGCCAATTTTGACATTTTAAATCGCCACTTTGACGTTTTGAGAAAAACCCCAATTTATTTTTATTTAAATGCCTATAACTTTTTTGTTTTTTGACCTACATAACTAAATTTTGGTAGGTAACTTACCTATAAGGATCTAGACCTGCGTACCAAATTTGGTTACCCTTACTTTGTTAATTCCGGAGATACAAATTTTTTTCGAAAGAAAACACAAAATTTTCCGGGAAAACCTATGCAGATTTTTCTGGCTAACGAACTTATCCAAGCCATTTGCAAAAGGAATTTTTTCACCAAATTTAATCAAAATCGGCCCATTATTTTTTGTGTCATATAGGTGTGATACATATATATATATATATATATATATATATATATATATATATATATATATATATATATATATATATATATATATATATATATATATATATATATATATATATATATATATATATATATATAAACATATAAAAATTGAAACTGACCTCGGATATGTTTTCTGGGGGGCCTAATTAGCGCTCATTTGAAGAAATTTTTTCAAAATTCAAAAGTCGGGATCTCCTCATTAGTGAATTTTTTTTAAGAAAATTCACTAAAAGTAACCATGATAAATCGCTGGATTTTACTTTCAAGTTTCTAAAATAACCGCTAGAGGGTGTAAGAACCACTATTGGTCGGAAAATTGCGATTTTTATACACACCGAGAAAGGGCGCTGTTTGAATTGTTAGGTTATGTGTTATGTTGCTATTTGTCTGAAGATATCCAATTGTTTCACATATCGGACTGAATTACTGAGGGGATATAGATTGATATTTTCATACCTATAATTGGCAAATGTTTTCCACTCAACTCACTTCAATATTTTCAGGATAATTTGTATCTAGAAAAGCTGAAAAGTCCGTTATTGTTGCTATATTGTTATGAAAATGTGGTAATTCGTAGTTCTAACTTTTATTGCTAATATCCACCGCTATACCAATGATATCGAACTGCAGCTTTCACTGGTAGAGTCTTTGGCAGCCTATTTTACTGTATTATTATTGATATACCGTTCCATTTGATTTTCTTAAGAAAATCAGTAACATAACCTAACTACTCAAATAACGCCCTCTCTCGGTGTATCCAAGATGCAGCAGAAATCTGAAATTAGTGCAAATGGTTGACCAAAAAAAGTTACTTTCACCCAGTCTTAATTCATCAGTCGAAGTAATGCGAGAGTAATTAGCAATTGAAAAAATATACATTCAACGCCCACCATTACTTTATTTTTAGTGAATTTCCTTTAAAAATTCACTAGTGAGGTGATCGCGACTTTTGAATTTTGAAAAAATATCTTCAAATGTGCGGAAACTAGGACCCCTGAAACCCAAATCCGAGGTCACTTTTAGACTTAATAAATAATTTATTTACCTCTGGAAATAACAAAGCTATTGCAACCAAATTTGGTACGAGGGGCTATTTAATAAAAAACACACAATGTACCAAAACTTGGATCTCTACATTAAAAGAAAAAAGTTATAAGCATTATAGTTTCAGTGTGTCAAAATTGACATATTCTAAATAAAGAACCTGAAACTAATAGGGGCTATGTAGCAGAAATGTCGTAAGGAATGTGTTCTATAAAGCCTTAAGCTTCAGCTTAACATTGTCCTTAATTTTACTTAAATACATATTGGCAGAAAATTAATTTCAAATACACTCTTTCTCTGATGCTTTGGCAGTAGTTTCAATTATAGGGTTATAATACATGTAGAAAAAACTACCGCTTTTTAAGCACACTGCGCGCACGGAGCAGTGTGAGATTTGGCATAGTTAAAGTTAAAATAAACAAGGAGAGCAGAAAGATAAAATGTATCTATAATATGTGTTACAAATAGATTAAACAATGCTTTGTTCTAATTAGACAGTAGGATTCTCAGTGCCAGGATTGAGCTGGCGGTTAATATATTAATATGTCAATATTAATATAACACATATTATTCTATGGTCGAACAGATGTATATGGATGCGTTCATACGTTCATACTAAATAGTAAGCTTCAGTTTTTGAGTTCCTAAAAAAGAAGTAACTACAAATTTAATGAAGTAATTGAACGTTACGTTAGGATTTTAGTGAATTTTCACTAAACATAATATTTTGTTTGTGATTTTTCTTTTTTTTTCCATAGTCATTTTGGTATTGGGTCTTTTTAATGAATTTACTAACAAGGAGATCGCGACTTTTGCATTTGGAAAAATTTCTCCAAATGTGCGCGAACTGTGTTCCCTATAACATCTTTCCTTATATATATATATATATATATATATATATATATATATATATATATATATATATATATATATATATATATATATATATATATATATTGGTTACATTTGATGTAGTCTTTTTGTTTCCTAGCGTGCCCACGAAAAACGCTAAAGTAGATAGGACAATTTTTGAAAATGAATAGCTTAAGTGAAAGGTCTGCAAAAAATATTTAACTTTAACAAACCTTTGTACCTATAAAACAAAATATCTTATTAATTTAACAATCAGTTTTTAAACAAACCCAAGGCACGGCAATGAGCAACCCTCTCTCTATTCATTGCGGACCTTTTGATGAGTAGATTCGTAATGAATCAGCTGACACAGCTGAGATACGGTACTGTAGACAGGTCATGCCTGACCCAGCACATTTGAGATAATAATCGCCACATAGATTTAAAAAAATGAAGCCTATCAAAAATGTTAGACAACCGGTGCAAATAGACGCCTACAAATGTAGTTATATCTCTAAGGTCATAAAGAACAAAGTTTGCTTGAACCGAGATCCTTCGCTATATATATATATATATATATATATATATATATATATATATATATATATATATATATATATATATATATATATATATATATATATATAATAGTTCACTGTTCACATTGTCTCTTTGATATAAAATTGATGCCGAAACTGAGTAAGAGCAGGTAAAACGGGATACTAAAAGGACTTCCAGCAATTAAAATATAAACGTAGAAAGTTGGTTTGTGATTCATCTCACTCTTTCTCTCTCTCTCTTTCTCTCTCTCTATATCTCTCTCTCTCTCTCTTTATGTTGTCGATCTTTTATTTGACACCTAATATAAACACTATGTTTAATAGTTAAGAGTTTCGATTTTTTCATTCTCTGATAACGATGATGATAACTTTGTTAGTGAAACGATTGTCAGATCTTTAGAAAATGTGTTGTGATGATTTGGGTACTCCCAGTATACTTACCAATCAGAAAGATTAAGGAAACTATTAGTGGACTTTTTACATTGATAATTGGAGCGGGGAAGATGTTAGATTATGAAGATGTTGGAAATTACATGAATTTTAATGCATTAACAGACAATACATCTGACCAAGGGTTTAAATGTTAACCTGAGGATAGCAAAACAGATGCGCAAAAGGACTTAACAGTTTCTTTAGGTCGAAGAACATATTGCGTACAAAGCTTAGAGTGTATAAAGCCACGATTAGACCAACATTGACATGGGGGTATTAAGCGTTGACAATCAACCAAGAAGACAGAATACCGATATGGGAAAGAAAGCAAGTGCGCAGATTTTCGGAGGCAAGAAGATATATGGCATTAGCAAAAAATGTATGGAGAACCTCCTGTGCCCCAGACAATTAAATCACGTCGACTACAGTGACTGGACGATAGAGCGAATCTGTGAGGAGAAAAAGGCAAGGAAATGTGTTTGGTCAAACCCAGAAGGTAAAAGGAAGCAGGACTGATCAACAAAAAGGCAGCGTCACGGAGTACAACTATATTTGCAAAAAAATGACTTTACAATTGGAAAATCATTGCAAGAGATTGGAAGCAGTGGAAATATATCACCAAGCCATAGGCCTAATTGACCTGTGAATGCTTATATTTATTATTTTTTTCATTTATCTTTATAATTATACAGGTTGTCTTACATAAAAACTTTCGCTTGTGCATATAAAGTTACATAATTTTTTATGAACGCATCTTCCTACGGCTATTCAGATGTTATGTGGAAAAATAAGAGTTTTAAATTAAACTTTGATACGCTGTATCTTGGTTATTACCAACTCTTCGTTATAGGTAAGCCGGGTTAGATCTTAATATTTTCACATATGTAATCTGTTCTTTCGTTGTGTACCATTAATTAGTGGACATCCAACGGTCCCTGAAAGAAAACTTTTTCAAAGACTTTTCATTAGCGCTAGAGAAACTGGTGTTTTGCCAAGCGCAAGGATTTTTAGTGAAAGAGAAGAACATGCGAACCGAAGAAAACATTCCTAATATTGTTGAGGAAAACCCGAGGAGGATTACAAATCAACCCAGAATGTCACAAAAAGCCGTTTTCAATACGCTCAAGAAAAATAGTTTAAAGCCTTTCCATGTCCAGTCCGTTCAACGTGTTGGACATGGCGATAACGTTTCAATGTTATAATTAGTGAATTTTCTTAGAAAAATTTGAGAATGGATTCGTCAAAACCCGACAGTAAGTGAATACATTTTATTCAGTGATGGGGCTCAATTCACTGGTAAGGGTGTAAATAATTTTCACAATGAAGACTGATGGTCAGAAGAAAATCGTCATGCTACGTTTGAATTCAATTTTCAGCATAGATTCAACATAAATACTTGGTGGGGCCCAATCAATGATCAGTTAGCGGGTCGGTTTGTGTTGGATGAGCGCCTTACTGGGAAAGGATATGTACATTTCCTAGAAGATAATTTAGCAGAAATTTTAGAACATGCTTCTTTAAATGTTCGATAACGGTTATACTTCCAACATGATGGGGCCCCTCCCCACTTTACTCTGCAATTACGAAATTTTTTAAACAATAATTTTTCTGGAATCTGGATTGGTAGAGGGGCTACAATAAATTGTCCAGCAAGGTCTCCATACCTAAACCCACTCGACTATTTTCGTTGGGGGTGGATGAAGTCGTTGGTGTACGCCACTAGAGTAGACACAAGTGATTCCGGCCGCTTTAATAAGAAATAATCGCGACGTTATTCGCACCATCAATAACAGAATATATATATATATATATATATATATATATATATATATATATATATATATATATATATATATATATATATATATATATATATATATATATTCAGAAAGATTTCCGTGGTCTTTAATGTGAGACATACTTGGTTCTCGGGTTAAACCGCGTCCAGAATTTATGGAAACTCGACGTTTTGGAGCCATTTTCAAAAGGTAAAGGAAATATGTAAGAACACTCTAAGGCCTAGGGTTGAACACACTGAGACCTCACAAACGATCTCCGGCGAGATTTGGGGAGTAGGCAGATTAAGGCCCCGTAATCGAGCTACAACAACTCAACCCACCTTTGTTCACCGCTCTAAGGAGTAGGCAGATTGAGGCCTTAGAGTGTCCTTACATATTTCCTTTACCTACCTTTGTCCATCACTCTAAGGAGTAGGCAGATTGAGGCCTTAGAGTGTCCTTACACATTTCCTTTACTCACCTTTTTCCACCACTCTAAGGAGTAGGCAGATTGAGGCCTTAGAGTGTCCTTACATATTTCCTTTACCCACCTTTTTCCACCACTCTAAGGAGTAGGCAGATTGGGGCTTAGAGTGTCCTTACATATTTCCTTTACCCACCTTTGTCCATCACTCTAAGGACTAGGCAGATTGGGGCCTTAGAGTGTCCTTACATATTTCCTTTACTTCTTGAAAATTGCTCCAAAACAGGAGCCGAAACGTCGAGTTTCCATAAATTCCGGACGCGGTTTAACCCGAGAACCAAGTATGTCTCATATATAAATATATATATATATATATATATATATATATATATATATATATATATATATATATATATATATATATATATATATATATATATATATATATAATATAATATAATATAAACATATAAAAATTAAAACTCACCCCTGATCTGAAGAAATATTTTAAAAATTCAAAGTCGTTATCTCTTCATTGGCGAATTTTTTCTATGAAAAATCGCTTAAAAGAAAAATAAATATTCAGTTAATTGAGAACTAAAGAAATTAAAATTAAATTTCAGTCTTGTCCCTCTCATTAACTATATTCAAGAATTAATTTCGTCGCTGTTTACGAATGTTCGCTGGATATTTGAGGCTACTAAATGGGAAATAATTTTATTTAGTACCAAAAGCGTTGATTATTTTTCTGCTCGGCATTGTTTGGTTCAGTGATTAAACAATTGTTCCGTGGGCATAGTGGAAAATTCATTTAGTGCGCCTTCCATTGCAATAAGCCGTTTATTCTGTTTTTAAAAGGAACCTAATTAATTGGTCTATTCTTCCCGCTAACCCCATTTACTACAAAAAGGACAAATATAGAAGCAAAGCGCAAACCCGAAGAAATTAACCAGGCTTGTAATTTATTTTGTAGCTTTGTAGTATTTACGAGATTATAGTTGTTTTACACTGGATCGGCGTCGTAAACAAACATAGCTAATACAGACGTAGTGAGACCGCAGATGTACGGGTTCTTCTTGTGTTTAACTTTTTATTAATGGAGGTGAAATGCGGAAAGATCGGTATAAAGGAAAACATCCCAAGAGACAGGCCTCACTCGGGTGATAAACTCACCGGCTGCCTCACTTCTGCCGTAAATTCAAAGAAATCGACCTCTTAGCATCTTTATTCCCTACTTACCAGGGCAAATGTCGTCTTCACCTTGGATCTGATTGAAACTGAAATGCTTGATGGAAAACACTCACATCGATGCATGATTAAACCTTTGTAAGCCAGGCTCAAAAGCTGCCGCTCTCCTATAAAAAAACAATTCCGTTTGAAGAGCTCATCGTTTATCTGTATGGCGTTTTCATTGTCATTTCAGAAATAGAAGTTATCGTATTCACTTGATTTGAGCATAGAGGTCCGTAAACACATCTATCAAATAATCAAGAAGCAATTATGCGGTGATTTTAACAATTAAATAGATCAAACGTAATCATGGATGTCAAAAAAAGCCCAGCTGTAGTTATAACAGCAAATTCAATACAGATGCAGAAACTTCTCTTCCTCCTTCACAAGTGCTTGTTTTCTTTGCAACCAGTTTCGCTCTTTACGGCATCGTCGGGCTAAACATGATTCCGTGATGCAGAGAAGAAAACAAGCACCTCTGTATTTAGTATTGTTGGAGTAGAAATTATTCTGGTGCATCTTACGTCTATGGCTAGAAAACCAAAATAATCATTCTTAAACTTAAATATAATAACATTTTCTAAAAACATGTTTAACTTACATGAACAGAAGCATACCTATCTGAATAAAAACCAACATTTCTGAAAAAACATAACACTGAAACTCAAATGAGTAATACTTTCTGAAAAGAAAAATATATGGGCTAAATAATGATATGCCATAGATCAGAGAAACGTTGACAATAATAAATAAAGTCTGGACGCAGCAAGTGCGTTATGGTAGTGAATTTTCATTAAAATGTTTTTAATAGGAAATATGTATGTGCCTTTTTAAGAAAGCATCAAATTTGGTTACCAGTATAACCTATATAGTAGAAACAATGTGCCATGTTTCATCAAAATAAGTTTATTGTTTGAAAACGTACACAAATTTCCAAAAGTAAACTTAAAGTGTTCCCGAAAAAACTGATTTCTTGGTCAACGTTTTAGGTTAATAGCAAATTGAGCTATTTACATTTGAAGCATTTAAGTAAAATTCGCTACCATAATGCACTTGCTGCGTCTATAATTTATTTTCTTACAAACATGCATCATATTTCGATGGAAACTGCAAAAATGCAATAATATAAGGCGTGTTCGATTAAAAAAAAAAAAGAAAATTTGTATCACCAACGACTTATGGGTCACCTGTAATTGTAGAAATATTTTTTGAAGATTTAGCTCAAGAGACCCTATAATTAATGTATACAATTTTTTTTGTATCTTGTATAATAACGGATATATTGAGCTTTATTGATTTTTTATGAAAATTCGACAAAAATTATATACCATTAAACGATAAACTCTATAGCTAAGACTACTGCCAAGCATCAGAGAAAGGGTCTATTTGAAATGAATTTTCTGGAAATATTCTAGTAAAGTGAAGGACAATGACGGTTGCAGCTAAAACTTCAGGGTTTGTACAACATTCTTCTTGAGACATTTTCTTTTCATAATCCGTATTAGTTTCAAGTTCTTTGCCTAAATGTTGCCAATTTTGACGTTTTAAATCGCGACTTTGACGTTTTGAGAAAAACCCCAATTTATTTTTCTTTAAATACCTCTAACTTTTTTTCTTTTAACTTAGAGTGGTAAATTTTTGTAGGTAATTTACCTATTTTGATATAAATCCGCGTACCAAATTTGGTTGCCCTTGCTTTGTTATCTCCAGAGATATACATTTTTTTCGAAAGGAAACACAATTTTCCAGGAAAACCTTCGCCGATTTTCCTGGATAACGAACTTATCCAAGGCACTTGCAAAAGTAAGGTATTTACCAAATTTAATCAGAATCTGCTTATTATTTTTTGAGTTATCGGTGTGATTAATTACATTTATAGGTAAATTAGCAGATTAGCGTTCGTTTTTTGAAAAAAAAATATTTCAGAAGCATACTTAGAGGAACCCCTTTATGCATTAACCATCGGACAAATGCTGTGACCTCAACTCCACAATACAGGTAAGAAACCTAAAGCAAATTTGAGGTTCTGTGCAGGGTAAACATACTACAACGGGGGTAGAAATGCAAACCGTAAAAACTCACCTTACAGAAGTCCATAGAAAGGAGAAGCTCCTTCCCAACACCGTTTCTCCATAAAAAAACTTCCACTTTTTCCAATTGAAATAAACGCTAAATAATAACGTAATCTGATTATTCAACTTAAATAAATAACTGAAACTGCTACCAAAGCATCACATAAAGGGTCTATTTTAAATAAATTTTCAGCAAATAGGTTAATAAAATAAAGAACAATGAAGATTGTAGCTGAAACTTAAGGTTTTCTAACTTCTTAAGACATTTATACTGCATAGCAGTATTCACTTAAGTACTCTATCTAAAACATGTCAATTTTGACGTTTCGAATCGCGAGTATTTTGACGTTTTAAGAAGAAAAACTTAAAAGCTTATAACTTTTTGTTAGTTGAACGGACAGATTCAAATTTTGGTGCATGGTTTTCTTTTTATGATATAAACCCTCGTACCCAATATGGTTGTTTGTTATTTCCGGAGATATAAAAATTTCCGAAAGAAAACGCAAAATTTTTCGGTAAAACCAGTTCGATTTTCCTGACTAACAAGCTCATCCAAGCCACTTGCAAAAGGAAGGTACTCATTAAGTTTTATCAAAATCGGTCCATTATTTTTTTAGTTATCGCTGTGACACATAAATATATAAACACACACACACACACACACATATATATATATATATATATATATATATATATATATATATATATATATATATATATATATATATATATATATATATATATATATATATATATATATATATATATATATAAAGTCTGAAACCGACCTCGGATTTGGATTCCAGGGGACCTAAATAGCGCTCATTTAAAGAAATTTTTTCAAAATGCAAAAGTCGGGATCTCCTCATTAGTGATTTTTTTAAAGAAAATTCACTAAAACTGCAACAGATTCATTTTCGCAAATTTTCGACACATGGTTTGCACACTTTTCAGCTCATTCAAGGCATAGACATAGACATAGGCATAGACAAGCTTTATTAAGCACAAATATTACACAGCCTGGTCAGCAAAAACAAACAACAATGCTGTTTTAATAAACACAAATAAATGTAAAAACATTGAGAAACAAGATATAAATTGAATAAGGATGTACAAATTAGAATTAAACACAGACGATAGTAAACGAACTTGTATGCATATTGGCTTGTTACATGTAATTTCTAAACGTCAACACGTCTGGGTTTCACATGATTAAGGTAATTCGGAATAAAAGGGCCTTTCTACCAGACAATACATTTAATTGATAACCCTACGCGTTTCGGTTGCTATAGAGCCATCGTCAGGGATTAAAGACTAATTCCTGTTTTATGATTACAGAAAATGAGCTGTATAGAATGTTGTCCAAGTTTTAGTTTTATCTATTGTCTTCAGATTTCCAGATGAAAATGACATTAAACAAGAAACCAGAAGTATCTCTAGACTGGAAGCAGCTAGAGGATGGATATAGATGACGCTGATTTTTATTTTATTAAGGCAGCAAAATGGAGTCTGTGCACGTATAAAAACCAAACCTAACTATTACTTTATTCTTCCTTCCTTGAGTAGGCCATTCTTAACTCCCTCCTCAGTACTGACCTCTTAAACCTCTGGGACAGTGTCTCGAAGCAACCAGGGACTGCTTTATTGATCATGTTGCAGATGAATTTCGGACACAGATCTTTTCTGATGCGAGTCGTCAGGAATCAGATTCTGAGAGACAATGCAAGTGAAGACCTCGACAGCTTCCTATAATATTTGGTGACGTTGGCTAGCCTCGCCGAGATGATATAATTTCTAAACGTCAACACGTCTGTGTTTATGATTAAATGAATTCGGAATAAAAAGGCTTTTCTACCAGACAATACATTTAGTTGATAACCCTACGCGTTTCGGCTCCTCTTGAGCTATCTTCAGGGGTTAAAGACTAATTCCTGTTTTATGATTACAGCAAATGTGCTGTATTGAATGTTGTCAAAGTTTTAGCAATACGATATGTTAGCTTGTTTTATATTAAGTAATGAAATTGTTGAAGCGTCATCTAGGATGTATTTTAACAGATAAATAGTTAGTTTTCACTTATGTTAAAATACTATTGCTTCATTTTTATTTAGATATCCACTTTTTATCGAATAAAAAAGAATGTTCTTGGTCACGGATCATTTAACAAACCTCGTCAAAAACATAGAATAAAGAAAATCTAGAGGTTCAGGAAGTCGCAGTTTTAGCTATTGTGGAAGCTTACCCCACAAACTCCTGTAGAGTCATTGGAAAAAGCTAAGGGATTCCAAAAACTAATGTTCAAAGAATTCTAAGAAAACCCAAAACCACCCATACAAATTAAGGCTTCTCTAGCACTTAAACGCTGGGAATGCTGAACGTCGGGTAGTCTTCTGCAATTGGTATCGGAAAAGATGTGATATGGTTAGAGATTTTGCAATGAAGGTTATATAGTCAGACGAAGCGCATTTAATAATTCTGGTATACTTAATAGGCACAATAGCAGATTCTGGTCCCAGGAAAACCCACACCAAATATATCCCACAAGACCGCAGGGCAGGTTTTGTCTAAATGTGTATTGGTTCATATTAGGAACACAGATCATTTTTTTATATTTGAGGGAAACCTAACCGCCAATCGCTACGTTGAAATTTTAGAGACAGATATACCTGAATTGCTCGATGATGTTCCTTCAACAC